>JASCZW010006348.1:0-99201 GCA_034211315.2 Aedes japonicus | reverse complement strand
TTTAAGCTGTTTGGAAGAAGCGCAAGCTGGAAAATTTGGATGCATCACCAGATGATGGAGGAATTCAAGTGAAAAACTTTCTGAACCGGTTCCTCAGAAGGTTAGTAGTTTGAATAGTTGAGACATTACATTTTAGATAAAATTTTAATAATCATTTTACGAACTTTAAGACAAAATGAGTAAACAAACAACGCGTTCTTGTCATGCCCGCCAGAGAAATCAACCACCGGAATGCGGAAGGAATTGATAACGCTGATGCCTCATCATCGATCCGAATCGAAGATGGAACGTTATTAAACGCTGTATCGAACGAGATAAGTGGAATGAAGCCCTGCAATAAGGTAACGCTCTTCCAGGATCGATGCAAGCAAGATCTTTACATATGGCCAAAGTTGGAAAGGGACCGTCAGTTAAGTGTCTGGTTGAAAACAACACAATAGGGGAGATAAAGGTAACTATTCTGTCGAGTTTTCTAAGCAACTCCATCTGGCCGTAATCAAACAACTTCTGGCTCAGGTTATTGGTGTCCCAAATTGCCATCCAAAAGTCAACGGTTCGTTGATCATGTGATCAATTGCACTTATCTTTACAACCACATACCGGTCTTTTCAGATTCTGACTGAAGATGGTGGTCTTTCCAAAGTCTTTCGTTATATGAATCCAATTAATATGTTTCTATTTTGGAAAATGACAATTATCAGAGCTCAGTCAAACATCGACAGTTGATTCGAAAGGCCATCAATAATAAATAACAGCAAGAGCTGACAAGGAATTGGAAGCACCACGATAACTTTGCCGATTTACCCTTAGGTGATGCAGATGAAAACCAAAGGAGCTGCTAGAGGAGGAAGAGCTAGATGTAGCGATGAAAGAAGAACGCAAGGCCATCGAAGAAACTCACAAGCGAATGAAAATGGACGGGATAGAAAAGTTGAAGAAAGTGGCTCAGACAAAAAAGCTGATAAATATATCGCCATAGAGGAAAAGTAGCAAAAGGCACTTTGAAGACAAAAAGAGGGGTTATCATAAGCAGGATATCGGCGATAGTTATTGAATTATTTGATTAGCAAGCATGGACTGATTCAACAATTTTCAATGGAAAATAATAAAACATATTTATCGTAAACAATCATGGTTTAGTAACACAATTAGCATCAAAAAGAAATCCTTTTTAGCATCCAATGGCAAAGGCAGTCAATTTATTGGAAATCATGTACGTTGTGCTCTTGGATGAATAATGCATTTCAATACTACTTTTGTTAATGGCCATGCTTTTACCCAGCTGCGAGCCCAAGCCAACCTTGTGTTCACGTTGTTTGAACAGCTCCTTTGTGATGGGTTCGGCATCTGTAAATTATCCTTCGAAATCATACATTTATCCACAAAATATTTTGCAATAGATACCAAGCAGTCGCTTCTGAGCCAATATTTCTGATTTGTATTCCATGATTGTCATATTCAGGGGTGAATCGTGAGAACTTCATTGATGATTTCGGTAACATCTTTATCAGCTCCATCACTACACGGGAAATCTGTAGTCGGAAGTCATTTTCTGAGCTCTCGGTAATGTAACGCAAGTAACTGAAGAGGTATTATCATTATGCTTCGTCGAATTAATTTCATGACCCAACCTTGATACAAAAGCTGTTGTTCGTTATCTGCAGCCAACGGATGCAGCATGGTCGCAGCTCTCTTGTTCATAACAACTTGGACAGTTCGTTCTCGATACAATAGAAAACACTGCGATGTCATCCTTATGGGTCTTCACGACAATTGGCTGATTCTCTTGTTCTGCCCATCGTTTTTCCTACTCTTAATTGTAGTGATAAATGCAATACGGTATGGTATTGAGACGATTCAATCAGATTACTTTGCAATAAATTAATCAGGTTCGGCTGCAAGTTTGTGTTCTTCATTCTTCTTATCATCTGACATACGGTTCAAATCCAGGACGCTAATTAAAGTTTTGAAATGGGTTTAAGATTATCCACGGAATTTATTGACCGGCAGCCCGCCACTTGGGTATGCAGTGCGATGGTTCAACCGATGGTGGATCTTTTATAGATAGAACGATCATACTGGAATTGCAACTGAAAAAAAGAATATACGATTAATAACCAGACAATATAAATACATGAAGATTCTTACGACTATTATGCAATCTGTGAACGCACACTCGGTTACTGACCAAGATAGAAAAGACACCCGCCTAAGTGCTAACTGTCGACACTCATAGTCGGGCCGTCATAGCTTTCCGTCCTGTTAGAAACATTGCATCAGAATTTGGAAGGCACAGCACCCGGAATGTGCAGCACCGACATCTGGATCCCAATGCTGGATCAAATCCTTGGCTTTGTCCGATTCCAAAATGGATTGGCCAACATGTATAACCCAAGCTTGTCCTTCTGCCGTTCATCACTGGTTTTGACCTTTCTTTTGTTCCGTCTGTTGATTGACCACTTTGGCCACTTTCCTACGGATGATAAAAATCAATAATAAGCCAGTCAACAGTGACAACGTCAAACAAAAAAAATCAATAATATTTACAAACCAATATTTGTAAATAAAGTCAGCTGACATAATAACTTACATGTACACTAAAACACGCCTACGCAATATCGAAAATAATCTAGTACACACGGCACTTTGACAGTACTAGAAACCAGTTCTCTAGTACGATAGTGATCCATAATTTATTTAATGTTTCTTCGACACAACTACGTCCTTCCCTTTGGGTCCATGGTATTAGCACGGACTAATTACGGACATCGGACGGACGATTTATGCATGACGCACCTGGTCAAAATTTTCAGTGTATCAAGTTCCATATATACTAGAATATCATTACAAGAGCAGTACTAGAAAAATTCAGCAGCACTGCTTACAAGTTTGTTGAAGCTTCGCCAACACAGTGCATTTTTCCAAAGCGAGTCAGCCATTTTAAGCTGTTTGGAAGAAGCGCAAGCTGGAAAATTTGGATGCATCACCAGATGATGGAGGAATTCAAGTGAAAAACTTTCTGAACCGGTTCCTCAGAAGGTTAGTAGTTTGAATAGTTGAGACATTACATTTTAGATAAAATTTTAATAATCATTTTACGAACTTTAAGACAAAATGAGTAAACAAACAACGCGTTCTTGTCATGCCCGCCAGAGAAATCAACCACCGGAATGCGGAAGGAATTGATAACGCTGATGCCTCATCATCGATCCGAATCGAAGATGGAACGTTATTAAACGCTGTATCGAACGAGATAAGTGGAATGAAGCCCTGCAATAAGGTAACGCTCTTCCAGGATCGATGCAAGCAAGATCTTTACATATGGCCAAAGTTGGAAAGGGACCGTCAGTTAAGTGTCTGGTTGAAAACAACACAATAGGGGAGATAAAGGTAACTATTCTGTCGAGTTTTCTAAGCAACTCCATCTGGCCGTAATCAAACAACTTCTGGCTCAGGTTATTGATGTCCCGAATCGCAATCTAAAAAGTCAACCGTTCGTTGATCTTGTGATTAATTGCAGTTATCTAGACAATCGCATACCGGCATCTTCAGATTCTGGCTGAAGACGGTGGTCTTTCCAAAGTCTTTCGTTATATGAATCCAATTAATATGTTTCTATTTTGGAAAATGACAATTATCAGAGCTCAGTCAAACATCGACAGTTGATTCGAAAGGCCATCAATAATAAATAACAGCAAGAGCTGACAAGGAATTGGAAGCACCACGATAACTTTGCCGATTTACCCTTAGGTGATGCAGATGAAAACCAAAGGAGCTGCTAGAGGAGGAAGAGCTAGATGTAGCGATGAAAGAAGAACGCAAGGCCATCGAAGAAACTCACAAGCGAATGAAAATGGACGGGATAGAAAAGTTGAAGAAAGTGGCTCAGACAAAAAAGCTGATAAATATATCGCCATAGAGGAAAAGTAGCAAAAGGCACTTTGAAGACAAAAAAGAGGGGTTATCATAAGCAGGATATCGGCGATAGTTATTGAATTATTTGATTAGCAAGCATGGACTGATTCAACAATTTTCAATGGAAAATAATAAAACATATTTATCGTAAACAATCATGGTTTAGTAACACAATTAGCATCAAAAAGAAATCCTTTTTAGCATCCAATGGCAAAGGCAGTCAATTTATTGGAAATCATGTACGTTGTGCTCTTGGATGAATAATGCATTTCAATACTACTTTTGTTAATGGCCATGCTTTTACCCAGCTGCGAGCCCAAGCCAACCTTGTGTTCACGTTGTTTGAACAGCTCCTTTGTGATGGGTTCGGCATCTGTAAATTATCCTTCGAAATCATACATTTATCCACAAAATATTTTGCAATAGATACCAAGCAGTCGCTTCTGAGCCAATATTTCTGATTTGTATTCCATGATTGTCATTCAGAGGTGAATCGTGAGAACTTCATTGATGATTTCGGTAACATCTTTATCAGCTCCATCACTACACGGGAAATCTGTAGTCGGAAGTCATTTTCTGAGCTCTCGGTAATGTAACGCAAGTAACTGAAGAGGTATTATCATTATGCTTCGTCGAATTAATTTCATGACCCAACCTTGATACAAAAGCTGTTGTTCGTTATCTGCAGCCAACGGATGCAGCATGGTCGCAGCTCTCTTGTTCATAACAACTTGGACAGTTCGTTCTCGATACAATAGAAAACACTGCGATGTCATCCTTATGGGTCTTCACGACAATTGGCTGATTCTCTTGTTCTGCCCATCGTTTTTCCTACTCTTAATTGTAGTGATAAATGCAATACGGTATGGTATTGAGACGATTCAATCAGATTACTTTGCAATAAATTAATCAGGTTCGGCTGCAAGTTTGTGTTCTTCATTCTTCTTATCATCTGACATACGGTTCAAATCCAGGACGCTAATTAAAGTTTTGAAATGGGTTTAAGATTATCCACGGAATTTATTGACCGGCAGCCCGCCACTTGGGTATGCAGTGCGATGGTTCAACCGATGGTGGATCTTTTATAGATAGAACGATCATACTGGAATTGCAACTGAAAAAAAGAATATACGATTAATAACCAGACAATATAAATACATGAAGATTCTTACGACTATTATGCAATCTGTGAACGCACACTCGGTTACTGACCAAGATAGAAAAGACACCCGCCTAAGTGCTAACTGTCGACACTCATAGTCGGGCCGTCATAGCTTTCCGTCCTGTTAGAAACATTGCATCAGAATTTGGAAGGCACAGCACCCGGAATGTGCAGCACCGACATCTGGATCCCAATGCTGGATCAAATCCTTGGCTTTGTCCGATTCCAAAAATGGATTGGCCAACATGTATAACCCAAGCTTGTCCTTCTGCCGTTCATCACTGGTTTTGACCTTTCTTTTGTTCCGTCTGTTGATTGACCACTTTGGCCACTTTCCTACGGATGATAAAAATCAATAATAAGCCAGTCAACAGTGACAACGTCAAACAAAAAAAATCAATAATATTTACAAACCAATATTTGTAAATAAAGTCAGCTGACATAATAACTTACATGTACACTAAAACACGCCTACGCAATATCGAAAATAATCTAGTACACACGGCACTTTGACAGTACTAGAAACCAGTTCTCTAGTACGATAGT
This sequence comes from Aedes japonicus, assembly GCA_034211315.2. Taxonomy (NCBI): domain Eukaryota; kingdom Metazoa; phylum Arthropoda; class Insecta; order Diptera; family Culicidae; genus Aedes; species Aedes japonicus. Next base: position 93,578 of record JASCZW010006348.1, on the reverse strand, counting down.
GATCCATAATTTATTTAATGTTTCTTCGACACAACTACGTCCTTCCCTTTGGGTCCATGGTATTAGCACAGAGAACAGACATCTAAGCTAGAATATATTTTACAACAAAACTTGTGTGAGGATTCAAATTAAAATACGTTGAAACACTACTGCCATCTCTCGGGTTGTTGCCACTTGCTATTTGATCACGGCAACCATGTTTGTTTATTTCTCGCACCTTACTGTTTAACGCACGACCAATGAACCTTACTCATATTTGAGTAATGCTGACTAAAAAATGAATAACAATTGTTCCTCATTGGTTTAATACAAAAAACAAATCGCTTTATGGATAAAACTAGCGGATTATCTAGAAAATTGATCTTACTTTTTTTCTGCCTAGATAGAATTAGTTAAAATGAAAAAATAAGATATAGGGTATATGTCCCTTGACTCAGCCTATTATGCAACCAGTGATCACATTTTTCATTATAACTCATAAAGTGATTAAGCTGTAAGCGAGATTCAACTAGCTATACACTTGCAAAGAGAAGTTTGATAAGACATTTGGTAGCATGTATCACTAAAAGTTACACAACTATTTTTATAATGCCATACACTTTCGAGGGATGTGGATTTAATGTCGGTCTATAGGCACCAAATTGGGTCTATTCGTGGATGCAACTTCGTCCCATTCGATGGATTTATTACTAAATGCAGTCTTTGTACGGTTTTTTTTTTCTAATTTTATAAATTAAGGCATTGTAAGCTGTACTGGATTTACTTAATACAACATTTCACAACACAGCCTCGAAACACTTAAACGATGTTCATATATGATTTATCAGCCATTCAATAATAAAAACATTATAATTCACTATGCAATGATTTTGTCTCTTCGATTTGTGTTTAGATGAGCCACTCGACTATAAACAACCGCAAATTCATGCATTTCCACTTGAAAGTTTACCAATAACAACCTTTTTACTACGTTATTGATACAACAGGCCATAGTTGGGAACATACAAAAAAATATGTACTCAACATTGGGTCTACGATTTTCTTGTAAAATCATTGTTGTTTTTGCTATGTTAACAGTTAGTTTGTAACGTGTAACTGTGTTCTGCACATCTAGACTGCATTACTTGCTTTATCGATTCAATTAAGCCAAATTTAGATCACTTTAAATCGTGTAGTTCATCTGTTCAGCATAACCAGTGAAATCATAATACCCCAAAAGTTCAAGAAACCGAAAATTACGCGGAAGTGAACAACTATAAGGTGATTAAAATTGTCTCAATTGCATCGGAATACATCCATCATCCTAGAAGCAACATTATTTGGTTGATTATCGCTAAATTAATGGCTCATTTGGTACATAGGCCGAATGAAGGAGCTAGGCTAACATTACATCCCCTTACCCTAACTTACTGATTGATTCAACAGTACCCAACCATGAACAACATTCGTTGCGCGCACTCTCAAGCACAGAGGAATTGAAGTGTCAAAACTTTTCAGTTGATGAAGAAAATTAAAACTGAGTCCGAACTTGCCAGTGGAATACCAGTAACAAATTGCAGTTAATCAAGTAAAACCTTATCAATTTATCAATGTCAGTTAACCTGTTTTAAAATAAATTATGCAAAATTATTTGGTAGCTCTGGTAGGTCATTAAAAACGTTGTTTTATTCTATTTATAAATGTATCATTTATTTACAGATAAATTCATGCGGAATGCTTTTCGGTTCCACTTATTGCCAACGTAGACCAACGCATTGAGTTCCTTCGTTTGTGCCTGCCAAATGCATAGTCTGGATATTTTACTTTTTCTGGTAACGGAAAATTGTCCAAATCATCTTTCGTCTGCTTGGCGCTCATGTCTCGCATGTGGGTTCAAAGTTATTTCCAGCCATTCCAAGAAATCAGAATCATTTTCAATGAACTCTATTTCTGGCAGATCGTATTGCAGTACAGTATTGCACTTAGCATCTAAATACGCTTTCAGAGGGTTGTTGTTTCGATCGTTGCTTCAATGACCACTGCCGCGGGGAATGCAACCGGACAAATCCTATTTAGACACTAATTTAATTTTTATGAATCCCGGCATAATTGTCAGTACTTACCCCACATCCGTTCTACCAGGAACTCGAAAATCTTCAGGACAGAAGTGGTCGGAGCATATTATTTTTACCGTGAAAGCTTGAACTTCCTGCAAAGACAAAATTGTCTGCAGTTCGGCTGACTCGCAGCAAGATACCCAGCGGCTGCATCTAAAATGATTTTTCAGGAGCATTAGGAAAGATTTCACTAAATTGAATGTGGTACTTACAAATCTGCATCCTTGGGAAAACTGTAAAAAGATTTTCCCCGAGTAATACCTTGCCTATTTGCACACCAATAAAATTCACACTTACGGCCCATGTCGTTTCCGATAAACAATATTTTGCTAATGAATTTTTTTGACATTTGGGCTACTAAGATGCGCGACGGTTGGTGATGTGAATAGGTGCCGATCGCAGCGCCACCACAGTATTGCCAGTTACAATGATTATGAAATGGCAGTTAAATTTCTTACACACTTTTTGAATTCAACTTGGATGTCTGTTCTCTGTGGTATTAGATAGAAAGAAGATTTTAAAGATTTTGATGAAGATTTTAAAGATTTACTGCAAAAAGATGCAAGTTGATGGATTAAGATTCACAAGCTGAAACAAGATTTCTTAAAGATTGATTTACTAGCGTGGGATTTTTCGATCATCTTGAATCTGGATTTAGATGTGTCGCACTCAAGGAAGTCATTTTGCTTTAGCCAACATCTCTAACATCTCTAACATCCAAACATCAAAAGATTCATTGCTTGTAAACAATACTGTTGCTCGTACCCATAATAATTCGACACAAATTTTTCATTAGGGCCTAACTGACAAACGTAAACAATGGCTTCTTCCTTAAATTTCTCGTTATTGAAAACTCGCCTAAACAATCCACCGCGATCATTTCGAAGAGGAAATGTTCACCTATCCGATAGAATTGGAGGCTTACATGGGTAGCTTTTGTACCACGAGAAATTTCCGGAAGAAGCCATTGTTTACGTTTGTCAGTTAGGCCCTAATGAAAATTTTGTGTCGAATTGCTGGCCCACAATTGATACGTTGCGGATGCGTTTGCGTGAATTTGACAGTTTTCCAATAGGTTTTCTGTCAAATTAACGTCAACGCATCCGCAACGTGTCAATTGTGGGTGACCTTTAACAAACGTCAGACGGGCCTTATTCAAATAAGGCCCGTGATATGTTGCATACTCTCAAACGTTAGTAACAAGGATAGGGTTGCCAGGCCCCTGGTCGCGCTCCCAGCCAGGGATGCCAATGTTCCAGTTTAAACTGGATTCTTCCAGTTTTTTTTACCTGATCCAGTCAAAAAGTTAAATCTACAAATCGTCCAGTTTTTCTAACTTTTGTCCAGTTTTTTCCAGTTTTTTTTTTCTACAGAACCCTGTTTGCTAGATTGATTTTCTCCTTTTCATTGTTGAACCTTTTTTAAGAATGTGGAAAGATTCCTATTCTCTTGAAATACTGCTATTTGTAGTGTTTTTTTTTCTCTCCTTTTAATGTCCCATACCTGTTTGGTCAATTTTAGCCAAGTGTTAAGTGAAATTAATATTTAAAACGACGGCTACGCGGAAAAAATAATAATTTCATTAGCTTTCAACAACTATCTACACAGGTGAAGGCTCGAAAAGAAGTGATTAATAGTGCAAACTGGACTCAAACATTTATTTCTGCCACACTGATAAATTTTGCGATTTGTAGCGATTTCACCTTGATTTGTATTTCTTAGAGCATTTTTACAGTTTACTTTTTTAGGGAGCACTCGGAACTTTCGTCTTATCCCAGAGAATTTGTTACATTCTAAAGAAAATGAATAAGGTTTTTTTGCACATTATAAGTACTACAAGTATCTGATCTGATCAAGTTCCATTTTTTTAACGTGTCCTTTGTAGCCGTGTGAAAGGTTCTAATTCTTTCGATAGCAATCGTTTCTACACCCAAAAGTTAAAAAGGTGGTAAAAAATGCAATTGCAGTTTTTGCAATCATATCTTGAGAAATCCGCATGATTCAGAAAACGCAATTTTGCCCAACATGATCCACAAAGGGTTTTATGGTATAAACGAAGCCATGCAAGTGTGTGCAAGCGTCTGGCAGCACACAAATTCCTCGAAACAAATTTATCGCTGAGTGCTTAGTGCCTCGACAGTCGAAGCAACCGTTGGGTCTTCGTTCAACCGTCAACAACTTTTCAATATGGGTGAGACAATATCACAGAATGCCGCAACGCCATTGGCCACTGTTAGAATTCTGCTGTCAAGTCAGCGCCAACATTAGATTCGGGAACGTTCAATAATGATGTCACGCAAAAAGTGACCTTTTATACCCCCCCCATGTGGCACAGTTCTTTATATGGACACTTCAAGTTGTTTTGGGTACCTGGATTAGTCACGTTTATCCGCGAACCACCTACCTCTTACTGCGTGACATCATTTATTGACATCTTCCCTTAGGGTCGAGAATCCAGCTTCTGTCAAACAATGGCTTCTCTGTAGTAATTTTCTCAACTAGCAAGGTTCAATAGGCGAAGATTACGGAACCATTCTTTATCAAATTAAGTCACACATTATGGAAGATTATTTCCGATTTGAGATCGGAAACCGTTCTGATACGACATTATGCAGAACATTAACCGCAATGGTTCGCTGCGTATTTGAAACAGTGATGAATGGTTAGTGGACAATCAAAACAATAAACAACACCATGCTGGTGATGACTGTGATCGACTCCTGACCCGATCTTGGATATGTTCCCGTTGGACACGTTTCTTGGCTCTCACTGGCATAGAGTGTGCTTTCGCTCGTTCAAATGTTACGTGAAGCAAAGGTTTATTTTACGGAAGTGCCCAGAATACTAAACTGATTACGATAAGACAATAAGATTGCCATATGTTTTTGGCGTAGTTTTTTCATTTCAATTTAATAGTTTTCACACACCTGGGACGGTTCATTCTTGAATTACACAACGACTGTGTAAATGACACTACAACAAAGCTAGTGTACACACTAAATCAAATTCATCTAATAGTTGTACTTGAAATCCGTTTATTGAATAGTTATACATTTTTTCCAAAAAGTAGCCGTGCTAACGGAAGATGTTATTTCAGTTAAGTGAATGGAAAACTGCTCACCGAATTCCACTTTACCTCATTTGTTTGGTTCAAATTAAAGTAAACATGCTTGAACAACAATGTCAACGTCAATGATCAGATTGCTGAAGAAGAACTATTGTTGTTCTCTGGCAGGAAATTTTTGTCGGTGTATACAGCAGCTATTGTGATTTATGGTGCGCACATATCAGCAACGGAATGCTTTATCCCATCGTTAAACACTGTAGATGTAGAACAATGACGTTGAATGTAAGCTGATGACTGGTTGGCTCGTTTGGCTACGGATGCAGATCAGTCCAATGAACAAGATCAATTTCATTCCGTCCTTCAAAGCAATGTCGATTACAGCTTTTCAATGTCGTGCTCATCTGCAGGTGTTGTCCATCTTGATTTATATCAACGCATTTATGTGCATGATGAAAATCTTTGTAGTATTGTGATTATCATTAGGGAAACCACTGATTCCTTTAGCGAACTTCCGAAGAAGTTGCTACAAAGCTGAAAATGTTGTTTATTTAATAACATGATGTATAAATATGGTTGATGGATTGTCACGTTTTCCCGAACCCCCTACCCCTTACTGCGTGACATCATTATTGAATCTTCCCTTAGGGCGAATCCGCTTTTGTAAACAATGGCTTTCGTAGTAATTTTCTCTTGAACAAAAGATTACAAATATAAATTAAGCACACTTTAAGGAAGAGGAGCTTTATATTCAATTTGAAGGAATGGTGTTCAACTTCCGATAAATCAGCAGACAAAGTGTTTGTTTACAAAAGTAGATTCACCCTAATCAAATGTTGGCGCTAAAGTGTTCTATTTTTATTCTCCTCGTCATCCACTCCGCTATCCCTCTATTCAAGTTTGCCCTTCTTTATGAAATGAATGCAAGTGTGTGTGAGAGACATTTGCTTCATTACTGTATCGCCGAGTGCCTCGACAATCGAAGCAAGTGTAGGGCTTCTATTCAACTATTTTCATCTTGTTAAAGTTGCTGAATGGTTACTATCTAGAGCCATGACGCAGGCAGCCTCGGTCCGAATCTCGGTTGCGTATCGTGATCATTTTTTTGTGAGCCATTGAATTTCCGGACTCCAATCTTATACTCAACACTAATTCACTGCACAACTTCACTCACACATTGAATTTTTCAAAGCGAATTGATGTGTTGCTTTTTTGCCCACGACCACCAAGTTTTCCTCCAAGTTACGATCCATTACGAGAAATGAAACAAAATCATGCGAAATTGCATTACAATCTTGCATTTTTATTTTAGCTGTAAAGTGGACAAATTTAATTCATTGTACCAAGGTTCCAATTTATTTTGATTCATTATTTTGAAATGCTGTTTTCCTTTGCCTTCAGGTAACTAAAAATATTCTGTTTTCCATTCTGACATTAATTCAGTTTTGAAGTTTATGAAACAGTCACCTACCGTAAGAGGATGGTTCTCCTGTGTTGGTCTTGAAATACCTTATTTGACTGCAGCATCAGCTCTATCATTTCCTGATAGAGTGATGTGACCTGGAATCCATTGTATGACTAACTCTTGGAAGTTGTTATAATAAATCAAAGAAAAAAGTTTTCCTGTAGGGTAGCTATCATAAATCTTATTATTCAGTAATTTGAGGCAGCAACTCTGAGAATCGTTAATATATTTGATAGCTTCTATTATCGCGACTAATTAAGCGTTCACAACAGAAAAAAACGGGAGTTAGTCGATAACTAAATGCTGTTTTATTTTCACTATTGTAGAATCCAAATCCTTCAAAATTATTTAAGTAGGTATTTTGTATAAGATTTAGTGTTATAATTTTTGATATTGAAATGGGAGTCTTGTTTTTATTCAAATTTGGTATGTAAGGACAAATAATGATTTTTTTTAATTGTTTGGGTCGAAATCAAGAGAGGAATGTTTACCGTTCATTGACAATTCGCATATTATTGATAATTATATTTCATACTGTTCTGACAATAACTCTTATAGTTGATTATTATAAGTTAACAGTATCCTATAGTATATATATACAGTTTCAACCATATGTCACATGGTGAAAGCCCAAATTACTTTATGCTGAATATGTGGTTATATTCGTTTTATTTTCGCTCTATTTTATGTCGAAATGTTTGTTTATAATCTAGAATATAAGAAATCTTAAAATGACAATGTGGTATATAGTAACCATCTCTGTTTGTGTAAAAAATTTATAGTTAAAACAATATGTTTTACATAAAACATATAGATTGGAACATGTGGCAAAAGGTTTTTCATTTTGCGGGCTTTTTCTTTATTTTTGTTAGGATCCAGTTTTTTCCAGTTTTTTTTGTTGCATTCTTCCAGTTTATTCAAAAAAAATATTGGCAACCCTGCTCCCAGCAGTAGACATACACTCAGCGAAATCAACTTTCTATATTCATAAGATTGCATTATGATTATTTGCTAAATGAAACCATTATGAATTTCATAAAAATATCTTATATGAAATATAATGATGTCGAAAAAATCAAAATATGAAGCAACCTGGATTCAAACCTTGAACGTTGAGATTACACACATAGAAAATTTTACAGTATTCGGTAATTTTTTAACGAACTTTCAACAGCTGAACGTTCGGTAGTCCGATTTACCGGATTTCGGTGAAATTTTACAGTATTCCGGTATAAAAATTATCGGAACTTGTCAAATTTTAACGCAATCTGTTAAATTGGATTACCGAACGTTCACCTGGTTTTCAGCTCGTACCGACGCTAAGGTAGCGACTCAAATATTTCAAGGTGGCTTTTGCGAAGCAAAGCGAAGAACTAATTCGCCTAAAATTTGAGAAGTTGAAAAGAAATAAGAAAAATGGAACAGGTTGCAGCAGCGATGGTACGGAAACTTATCGCAAATTGAGAGGTAATTGTTGGTTTTCTGATGTAACCAAACATTTTCGATGTTATAACCGAATTGTGATCCAAACCCGGATTATATAGGAGTTTTATCTAAATGTCTTTATATTATCCCCATAAGTTTGCTCAAGTTAAGGATGGTAAACGCACTTCCCTTCTTAATTTGAATTACGTACTGTAATAATGGGATGATTGGTTTTTTTCAGCATACATCTGGGCCTTACTCAGGATCAATGACAAAATGCCTATTCGTGACATTCGTCGAACGGTGACCGTGAGTCCGCAAATGAACGATCAATATGCTATTCATCGTTTAGTTTACTGGATAACGGTAAGAAAATTTGATTCGTTAATAGTAATATTAATTACGTTTATGTTACGACATTTCAGCCCTCAGAAATCGCATTGGTGGAAAACGTTGCTTCACTGAACAGCGTTGCTCAACCACACATCGCATGCGTTGCCGAACCCATGGGTGTGGGAAGGCTCTATTTAGTGATTAACACCGAAGTCTTTGTGGAAGCAACACAACCATTCACACCAGTGATTTATGCTTAAGAAGTTTCCATGAACTTATAATGTTAATTGATTTTATGGCGATCGTTCTGTATAAAAAATAAATCATCGTACATGAGCGACATTCAATAGACTCGCCGCCTCATAAGCAGCCAAGGGGTGGATCGCTCAGCACACATTTCTCCTGTGCTATTTTTTTTGAGTGTGTCAACAAGCGTGTCCCCGAACATTGGGAAATCCCGTAATGTGCCGAAGGTGCCGATGTGTTGACAGCCCAAATTGTTATTTTCTGCTGATCCTGGCAACCAGGCAATGCATATTGACAAGGTTGCAGGATTCATATTTCTAGAAGCTCAACTGTCAAAAGTGTGCCCATAGACTAACTCTAAGACCAGTAGGTCCCATACAAAAACGATTTTTTTCTTGGCTCAGTCAGTACTAGAACATCGTCCCAAGCTCGGTCCCAAGCTCAATAATGCACCCCTTATAATGAACTCACATGAACACACTCTCAAATACTCTGTCATAATAACACAGCAAATCAAAACAAAGGCGCAAATATGTATAACAAGGTGCTGGCTTCAAGGTGTAATTCGGACCAAGGGGTTCTACAACAGTGAACCAATTTCAAATCGCTAGTTACATATTGATTGTTGGTGTGCCTCAGTGTGCCACACATGTGGTATGGATTGAAAATCGAAGTGCCGCTGTTAGGAAACATGTTCGTCTAGTGTGTAAGAAACCGTGGCTGGCACACTGTTCCAAGCGACTTACCCTTGGAAGCAGCTCATGTGGAAGACCAAGGATGACTTGATTGTCTAGTCATGCTGTTAAATATATAAACTAATGAAAATAAATAAAGCTGGAATGTATATAAATGCCCAAAATGTTTCTTAATTCCTAATATTAGAATTTTAAAGAGAAAGCGAAATGATTTAAATTGTTTGCTAAAATTTTACACATTTCACTATAATTTTAAATTTATGAAAATGAGTCAGAGTAACTCTAATTAAAATATACATCCAGTTTACTCAAAATTGAATTTTGGTTTACTTACTCGGTTTTAAGTGAATTGGGTTGCTTTTCACTCAATTTTGAGAACCTTCAAACGAGTGTGTTCATTTTTATCTGTCAAACATATCATATAGTAACTGAAACTCGGGTTTGGTTCTAAAAAGCCACCCGAAAACAGTATATATAAACGATTTATTCAGTTTCTTGTTTGTAACCGATGTGGTTCGGTAGAAAATTGAACCGAGTGCGGTGTTATTTTCTAAGCGTGTAGCATGGGAGTTGTTGAAAAAATGTGTTATGCCATTACTGTTGCTGATAGTCGGTTGAATTAGTGTTATGATATAATGCTTTTGGTTACTTGGGATGATTTTGTTATAAAATGCTATGAACATCGCGTTTGTTTACATTTTGAGATTTACGTCCATTTGGAAAAGTACTCGAGATTTTTAAAATTCAATAAACGAAACGCCTTTTTTGTTTTTGTTTTTTGTTGAATATCAGCACCGACAAACCGACATGAATGACAATAGAAAATGTCTCAATATTTCTGTTCCAATCATTTGCCATAATGTCGGAATAGTCCTTGCTACCATGATCATAGTCAAGAATACCATGAAGTGGTAAATCGACCATTTTCATGGTTATTGTAACCATTATATGCGATAGTAATCTTGACCGTGATTTAATTGTCGGTATAACGATAGAATTTTTTCCAGAGAATGGGACCAATCTGAGTGGAATCGACTCACTCAGTGAGTAGCTTAAAAATAGCGTGTATAATCGATTTTTTCCCCTCTGTATCACCCTGTCTCGAAAAGATAAGAAAAAGGGCGAGCAGATCATCAAGTGCATTTGGATTAGTAAACTGGAAATAATATAAACACAAATAGTGACGTCATTGCTTTGCCTTGCTCATATACAGTTACTGTTCTAACATCGCATGAATCGTGCAGGGTTGTCACGCATACTACATAATCATTTGCTTCACCTCTGTTATCTAGCGACATTGCATTGCCAGTAATCGTCCAAATTTGACGGCCCTGCGAAGTGCGAAACATTTTCGTGAAGCCAGGTGAAGCCCGCTGTCAGTGTGCGCTGTAAAACAAAATGGATAATGTTTGAGAGCGGTTCTTTCGAGTGAAAAAAGTGGAAAATACTGTGCAAAATATTACTTATTTCAACATATAAAGTGATAAAAACTTCTCTGCGGTGAATAGTTCGTCATTTTGCAGTAAAATTTTCTTCGAAAAAGTGTAATTAAAGGTAACAATTGTAATTTTTCTTCTACCCAGTCCACTCATTTGCACATTTTGCGTTGACCGTCTATTTCGCAGATTTCACTGTCGGAAAAAAGTAATGTCTTGGCCAAATAGTTGGCAAGTACAACCGGGATATGCAGGATACTCAACGGGAGCACCGCCACCGACGCTGGGCCCAGCCGCTGTACCTGCTAGTCATGCAGGCTATTCTACTATGACACCGGACCAATACGCCCAATGGCAACAGTGGCAGCAATATCAGCAGCAGTATGCTCAATGGCATGCACAGTACGGCGAGCAGTATGCCCGTCAAATGGGTAAACCGTTGCCGGCAGTGCCGGCTCCGATGCCCTTACAACATATGGGCATTCCCACCAATGTTCCTCCGCCGATCGCTATGGCTACCCATCCTGTCCCGGTACCGGTAATGCCACCGCCAGTAGCTATACCACCTGTACTTCCTGCTGCTGCTGTCGTGGTTCCGCCGATACCGACAAGCGTAGCACCCCACCACCGCCGGAACCTCACCCGGATAGTGTCGCTGCCAATGGTATGCTATTGTTATTATTGGTTTTGCTATATTTAGTACTGATTCCAATGAAAATGTTTTAACCTCTTATTCAACAACAGAGACTAGATTTTCAAGTTTTTTTTAACTGCACTGCAAGGGTTCAAGTGATCGTGAAAGTAAAGTTCGCATATCCGATTAAATGTTTGAATGGGATCGACGCACTTATTTATTGATCTAATCGATAGTGTGGAATGAATGCATGCGCAGAAGACACCAAAATCATCGTCAGTGCGCACCTTTACTGTAATTACACCGGCAGAAGTCCGGATTAATAGCGAATTCGGGCTTGAACCTAGGTTGGAATCAGTTTCAACCTGCGATTCCCGAATTTATTATTAGTGTAAACCTCAACCCGATATGAGTTACAAATAGAGACCAATACACAACACACAACTTTAATACCCGGTCCAGGTTGGAACTGATTCAAAAACGAAATCGCTATAAGTTTTCAACCCGAATAGTGAAACAAAAAATCGGTAATGTGTGTCTTTTCGAGTTAAATTGTTAGAAAATAAAACATAAATTTCTTGTGAGTTGCTCGTAGACATAATACAGAGCCAAGTTATCGATTTCCGTATATATATAACATCAGAGACATCTCGAAATGAGAGTTAGGATGGTTTAATCGAGTCCCTATAGTCATCGTCATCTAGAATTCAAAACGTAATTTACTTATCTTGCCCCGTGACCCACCTAGCCCCTCATCTAAGGAAGGGTGTTCCGAAGAAATGATTCTATTAGAGTAATTGTAATTGTAATTGTTAATTTTATTCAGTACGATAATCCTGTTAGTTTAACACTTTATATCAGGGCAAGGAAGTGCACAAAATGCATATTAGGAGCGAACAAAACTTGAAAGCAAAGAAAAAAAGAAGACCATGAAGTGGTTTTATTTGTTTAGTTAATCCTAAGTACTGCTCGTTTGAAAGCATCCATTCGGTGTTTTCGTTTTGTTGTGATCGGCAATGCATTCCAGCTGGATACTCCACTAACTAGAACACTCTTGCCGCTGGATGTAGTATGTCGGGGGATGATGAAACCGGCGGATCGTTCTTGACGCCCGTGTTGTAGGTGCTGCATGAGATAACCAGGTAGTGACTTCTCATGTGCCTGCTTCATGAGACAGCAGATTCGAAGCTGGTAGTTTGCTGGCAAATCATGCCCAAGAATGGAGTTCCTCACTGTAGCTGTTCTGTCGCGTCGGCGAAGGTTGTGCACAAATCGACATGCTGATTTAAAACAGCGGTGCAGCTGCTCCCGGAGAGCAGAAGACAGTCCAGGGTAGTACACTACGTCGCAATAAGTGAAGAACGGAACTATCACAGCTTGCACCAACTTAAGACGTGTCGGCAGCGATAGAACGGTTGAAAATCACCGGAATGTTCTGATGGTACTGTAGACCTTCATTACAACGTCGTTCACTTGGTCTGTCCAGCGTTGTTGGCTATCCATATGTAGTCCGAGGTTTTTAACATGACTGCAGAGCGGAATCGCGATGCCACCGAAGATGATAGCTTGTTGTAAGTAATGGAGCCGTTTTTACTGAAAACAATGGCCTGGGTTTTTCTCGGGTTCGGTACAAGACAGTTCAGTTTGGCCCAATTCACTACCTTGATTAGATCCTTGTTAATTATTCGTACCAGTTGATCAATTTCGCTAGCGGAGCCAGATAGATAGATTTGGAGGTCGTCTGCATACAGCTGCCACTCACATTTCAGCGTTCTGGGTAGGCTATTCATGTAGAGACTGAACAATAGCGCGCTGAGACATGACCCCTTTGGTGTACCGTCCGGTGTCTCCCTTTCGGCAGACATGGTGTTTCCCAGGCGGACGATTTGAGAACGCTCTTTAAGAAATGATGAGATCAGTTTGCATGCGGTAAGTGAGAACCTGAATTCATCTAGAAGCTTGTTCTCCAGGATCCGATGGTTAGCACAGTTGAAGGCAAGCGAGAAGTCTACCAACACCATGACTGTGCAGCGGTCGTCATCAAAGTTTCGTGAGAGCAGTAGTCGTACTAAAACCTTTTATATAACCAGATTGGTTACATGCTAGCAGCGGCGGGTCGGCCTCGCTCAGATGTTCCGTTATTTGATCGAGAAGGATCTTTTCAAGGACTTTCGATATTGCTGGTAGAACGCTGATCGGCCGGAAGTCCTTTGGCTGCGTCGGGTTGGTGGACTTCGGTATGGGAGTAATTAATCCTTTTTTCCATGCTGAAGGAAACAAGTGTGTATCGATAATTGAGTTAAACAGATGGGTGAGAAAAGGTAGGATGAATGGGTACAGCTGTTTGATAAAGAAAATGGGTATCTCGTCTGAGCCTGTAGCGTTAGTATGTATTTCGTATATTTTCCGGCAGACTTCGTTGACGCCAGTATGCCGAGTAATTGAGTAATTGATCAATTTCGTTTGCGTTCCATAAGAACCGAGGAAAGTAAAATTTCGAAGCGAAAGGGAAGGAATGCTGAACGATCAAGCTAAACGGATCCAATTATTTAACGTGGAAGACGAACGTAGAGTTCCTGTCAATCCGCGTCGATATCTGGAAGTACGTAATCGGAAAATGTCCAGAACTTGGCGCTCGCCCTGGTGCGGTAACCGAAGCGGCCGTTTGATGGACGACAACCAGTTGAACCCCATCACTAAGTCAAAACGGCAAAGCAGTCGGGGGAGAAATTGAAAGGACACTACGGAAAGCATCGCTAACCTCGAATGTCTCTACTCAAGAAGAATTGCGATAAACGTTATTCTGATGGCGAGAACATCGAACAGCATGTTTTCGATATGGATGAGCTTTTCGAGCGTAAATCTAATTCTTCGGCTGGAAGAAGCTATATCCGTGACATGGTGTGCTACGATATCGATTTTCTGGATAGCTCATGTCGAGCACGTGGCATTTTCAAAGCTGAGAAGTTAATCGGAAGTTCCACATCGCCCGGTGGATTGTCCTACTTGGCGATAGCTCACGAAGCATTATCAACTCATCAAGTTGTCAACATATGTGGCATCACATTTAGGGACACCGTGATCATGATGCTGTTTGATAGCCCGAGACCGAAGAATTGGCAATCGGAATCAAGATTGAAGATTGTGGCTGCCGTGTTATATGCGAATGTTGCCTGGAGGGTAAGCTGACACGTCTCCCGTTCTCGAATAAAGCGATGGATCTTACTCGTCTCACTCGGACGTATAAGGCCCGATGCGAACTCTGATCGACGATTTTACTTGCTATTGCGTTGTGTAATTTCTGAGAAACAAAGAAGAGGTTAGTAACCGGATCAAGGAATATGTGAAGCTCGTGAATACACTGTTTCAAAGAAAGCCCAATGTCATCCGATCGGACCAGGCTGTGAAGTTCCAAAACGACGTGTTGGATAAATTCTTCAAAGAAGAAGGAATCACTCACCAATTTACGGTTGCGTAAAGAATGGCCCATTTGGGGTAATGGCACGCTGCATGATCATGGATTTATGTTTGCCGTTAAAGTACTGGACCGAGGCTGTCAATACGGATCACCTGCGTACGTATGGATTTCCCAACAGACGAGATCCAAACTGGAAGCAAAATCAAGGAAGCTGCTGTTCACGGCGTATCGCTTTATGGATCCTGAGATCGACAAGTTGATTGTTAGCCGCGATGCAGTGTTCCTGATGCCGGAGGTGGTTCGGGAAATCAAACCTCATAAGGAAAGTTTTATTGATTATCCCTATAAACTTGTTGATCCTTTTGACTAGTCAGGTTTTTATTGCGTTAAGTAGGTATTCTTTTATAGTTTTTTGAACTGGAAATATCCTTCTTATCAACATGACGCCCTAGGAGTGGACAGCAATTTCAAATATGTGTAGAGAAATTCCTGCTAGAACCAAAGATGTGAAAGAGCTAGGTCCGTTGGAGTACGACAGGCTCCGAAATTTAATAGAAGCAGTTGAAAATGAGCAGAGGGCATTTGAAAAGCGGCATCCGATCAAGCACACAAAGCTACCCCAGTGCAAGATAGGCAAGGGAGGAGAACAGTTCTTCCTATTGTCTACATGTGATAGAAATCAATTTCCAAATTATAGGTTTTGAAAACATAACTTTTAATTTGATGATCCTGCTAAACTTCGACCTTGCTATTGTGAACGACTCCAACGAGAAAAGTCACTCCAGCGATGAAAACCTACGATGATTTCAAAAATCAAACAACTGATGATCGAGATGAAGATGCTGTATCAATCGATGGACACGAGGAGAATAATGTTGCGATACCTAGACGATCTGTCCGTGGAAGTAAAGATGTACCGCTGAGTCGTCATCGACCAGTCATACTGGTAACGGAACTTCAAAATGAACCGAGTTTCTACCAGGAAGCTATGAATTGCCCTGACAGTGAACAGTGGAGACGAGCAACGGAGGAGGAGGTCGAATCGCTTCGAGAGAATGCCACTTAAGGAAGAGTTGTCCAGTTACCTATCGATTGGAGGGCAGTTGGGTGCAAGTGGATATTCAAGAAGAATCTGGATTATAACGGTAACGTGATACGGCAAAAAGCCCGTCTTGTTGCTCAAGGGTATTTTTCGGAACAGTACAAAATGGCGAATCGTTCAAGGCAATTACCCAGGAGCGGCTGAAGGTGCTGGTGAAAATCATCTCTCCGCCGAAGCTTGATGTCGTGGTCATGATGGATGACGATACCTACTGACGCCGGACGGCAAAGCCTGGCAGGGGACCGGGTACTTTACGTTTACCACCGAGGAGGTAAGCGTTGACGTCAAATATGTCACCCACACAAAGTTCCCGTAAAAAGCTGACGATCTGCTGTGGCTGACGATCAGCGAGAAAAAAATGTACAAGCCTCTGTTGTTGGAGCCTTTGGAGCTTGCGGGGAGCGGGAAGATATACAGAATGAAGTCCCTGTCGCATGTTGCCGCCTTCGTCAAGAAGTATCACGCGAAGGAAATTTTGGCCTTTAAGCCAGACCTGGCGTTTTGACCGGATCTGGCGTTTTGGGTTTGCCCATTATGCCAATAGATCACTGGAACCCGAGCAGGAACGAATAACAGGATAACTCATCTTGGTATTTAAAAGCGCTGCATAAGAGATAAAATACCTGCGGATAATACCATAACATTTTTCCCACAATGTTATGCTACTACCAAATTGAGGTAAGATAATACCAAATAGTACCTCTCAGGTATCCCAAAAAAACAAGTTTTTTTTACTTCATTGATTTTTGTGAGGCTCAAGTGCCATAGGCATAACGGAGCCGAGTTCTTTTTCATTTTTACAACGATAACTTAGTAACTATGTTAGTTTTGGATAGCCGAAAGACTTACGGCTAGGTCAAGGTTATGTTTTACGATGATTCGGATGATGGATCTTAACGTTGGCTTTCAACAGCAGATTGGCGATGCGGTATTGTTACTGTTGGTCAGGCGTAGATGTGGAATTGTATTAACCTGTAACGGTACAATCGAAGTGGAATTACGGGGGAAGAGGACGAGGTTGGCATGTTAAAACGACAGCTAAGAGGGGATCAAACGAAAACATCTATTTGTTTCAAAAAAAATTAAATTAGCCCCAACAAGTCCAAGTCAAATCCGTATCCAGTACATCAATACTTCTCTATTTATCCTCGGGCCCGTAGGGATGCGCAAAGATCAGATCTGGAAATTTCGAAATCGAGGCAATACCAGTTGATGTCCTGATAACCTGCACCACAGCCGCATTGATTGGTGTCTGAGAGTCCCATTCGATAGAAACGAGAGCCTTACGAGTAGTGATTGGACATTAAAAGACACCTTGATAAAATCCCTGCTAATATCAAACCCTCCGAACCACGTTTTTTTTTTTTTCGATACCTATGGGAGAATGGAATGTAACCATCGGTGTAAAACTTCTGATATGGCCAAACTTACTTGCAAAAATTAATGGAATGTACTCCGAACGGAGTGGATCTGGTATTCCACGAGCTTCTCGCTTCATTGTCAGATCAAAAACAACAGTAGAACTAGATACGTTTTGGAAGTAATCACGATTAGGAACATTCGAAGAAGGGTTCACCTCCAGAGACATGTACAAATAGTACAGTGTCATGAACTTAGTTTGAGGATTTCGTTCGACTGAGAGCGCTACATAAGAGGTAAAATACCTATAATAGTACCTCTCAAGTATTCCCATCCCAAGCAGGACCAAGCAGCTTGATAACTGGCCTTGGAAGCTCAGTTTAAGAGGTAAAATACCTGAGGATAATACCATAAAATTGTTCCCACAATGTTATGCGAATACCAAATTGAGGTAAGACAATACCATTATAATACCTCTCAGGTATTCCCAGGTATCCAAAATAACAAGTTTTGTTATTCGGAAGATAATTTGCTTGTAATTCTTAGGTATTTTGCTTAGGTATTTTACTTCTTAATCTGAGCTCTTTAATACCAAGGCCAGTTATCAAGATCAAAATTAGGTATTCATATGTTGTTGTCTCCTGCTCGGGATGTATCCCAAACAATAAGTTTTGTTATGCGAGAGATATTGTTCTTGCAATTCTTAGGTATTTTACCTCTTATGCTGTGCTCTAGAATACCAAGGCCTGTTATCAAGATCAAAATTTAGTATTCATATGTTATTTAGACCGACTGAAGATTGTGACGAAAACCGCCAATCTTCCCATCGGCCTGCAGCTGTGATGGATAGAAATCTTTTGAGCGAACCTCAAATGGAAGATCTACTCCTATAATGTTGTGACTAAAACGGAGGAGCAGCTGATCGTCAAGGTCACGAAAGAGTTGGAGAACAAGCTGACATCCATCTATTTTTCTATTTTATGGTGTGGCTTTAAAGTTACGCCTTTAACTACTTAGCTAAAAGAGGATACATATATTATACCTTCGATGTAGGGTAATTCCTCCCATATTAATCTCTTTGTCATATGTTTATCCAACGCTAAGTCAAGAGACTATTTCTGTGTAGTTGATGGATGGGATAATCTAGTATTTAAACGATATTTTCTGGTTAAAACATGGTATTATGGTTTCAGTTGAAAACCGAGCTTATCGACTAGCGACAATAGATTTGCGGGTGCTCCGCTTTGTCGGCTTTGATGTCGTTTGGGTAGTAAGTTGAAGAGCCATGTGTAACCGTTGCCTTGGTCTTTGTTTAGTAGATGTGTGTTATGTTGTTTGTTTATTTCTAAGCTTTCTGCGACGTCTAATTTCCAGGGTGTAGATGTAGTCCGTAATATTGTGATGTCATTCGTCGTTATTTCGTGATTTTCCGTGAAGATGTGTTCTGCGATTGTCGATTTGAAGTTATGTGAAATTCCTTTGGCTTTTCCAGTTTTATTGAAAGGAAGGGTCAACATCCGGTGGATCATGTGGTAGAAAGTGGCCATTTTGTGCTGAAAAGAGTGGTTTGAAGTGTAAGGGATGACTCTCTGGGTGTTTGTGGGTTTTCTGAAGATTTCGAACTCTAAAGGAGATGGTGACAATGATTCTCTCACTACTAAAAGGTCGTGGAATGCATGTTTACCATCCTTTTCTATTTCATGAATGAACTTAATGTCTTTGTGGAGATTGTTGATTTCTTGGAGAATTAGGGAGAGATCGTCTTGTTTCACTACGGCGAAGATGTCGTCGACGTATCTCCACCAACGAGTTGGGAGTAATCTTTTCGCTTTTAGGATTGTTTACAAATTCGCCATAAACAGTTCACAGAGGAATGGGGATAGAGGATTTAACATAGGGGCTCCTTTTAATTGTTTATAGAATGAACCTCTGAAAGTGAAGTAGTTCTCTTCCATGCAAAGTCGAGTCAGCTCAGCTTAAGGTACATCCGCACCTTTTGCTTCCATGTTGTGTCATCCCCTTGTTTCAAAAGCCAATCTTCTAGAAGGTTAATTGCGTCCTTGATCGGTACGCTAGGGCAAGGGCCGTGACCTCGAAAGATACAATTACTTCATTATCATTTATATGACCTGATGACTGTAGCTGTTGTACGAATTCTTGGGAGTTGCGAACTGAACTTGTTGGGAATTGCTCGGAGATACCTTGAAATTCTTTTACTAGTCATTTTGCTAGCTTATGGGCTGGAGATCCTACAGATGAAACAATCTCCCTCATTTCGTTTCCGGGCTTGTGAACTTTTGGGAGGCTTTTAACTCTGGGGAGGATGGGGTTTGGTTCGCGAAGACGGACTGTTGCATCCCCTAATACTGCTTTACACTCATTTAGTGTTTTGTCCACGTGTTTCACCATGTTTGGTAGGGGGTCTACCCGAAGCTGCCTATAAGGACCATTACTGATCTTAGAAGCCATCTGCTTGTCGTAGTCCTCCTTATCCGTGATGATGACTCTGTTGCCTTTGTCTGCTTTTAGGTAGAAAACAGGCTTTGACTTCAGCTCCTTAACGATGCGAATTTCCTTCTCGTTGTTGTGTTTTTGTTTCTGTCCGTCCTTAATAATGTTCGAAGTGATAGTCCTGGTTGTGTTTTGTAAAGATGTCGGAAGAGTGTTTATAATTGCTGTCTCCATGATGATCTGTCGATGATGATCTGTTGGTATAACCGCGTATCCTAATCCCATGTTGAGATGAGTCAGTTGTTCTTCCGTGAATGTGGTCGTCGATTGGTTGACAACCAGTCCCTCAATGGAGTGGACCACCGGTGTCGTGTTGATGGTATGTGTAAGTGTGGTCTGTTTCTTGGTGTGATGTGTAGTCCGAGTCTGTTGGGATTCTATTCTCAGCTTGTTGAGTTTCCTATCGAGAACCGTCGATGAACCGTTCTAATTCGATTCGCATTCCTCTGCTACCTTAACTCGGGATAAGAACTCCTGTAATTTTACGGGATACTCCTTGGCTAACTTCAGGTGCAGAGAATAGCACTCCAAAGTTTTTCGGTCAAGTTTGTTGAATAGTCGTTTGATGCTGTCCTTGATGAATTCTGCTTCCATTTGCCTGACGATGGCAGGCGTCGATGTCCGTATTTTAATCCTATGACTTACTGGTACAACTAGGCATTTCTTCAGAAATGCTACGTCCTTCCTAAGTGCGGCGATGGTTTTCTTCAATCCGACGATTACACTCCAACTCATTTGTGAGCAAATCTGGTGATTTCGAGTAGGATTAATTGTGAAGTGATGATATTAATATAGGAACATTCTCCCTAGTTTTTAAAGTTGATATTGCAATATAAATAGCTTCAATTGTCTGTAAGTAAACACATGTATTAATACTGAGATACACACACTACCGTGAATAGCATATCAGTCCCATATATGCAATATACGGAAATACAAATCTTCTAAAAAGTGTACAACTTTGGTATTTGTTTGTCTCTCCCTGGGCTCTGGCAAAACCTTGAGGTAGTTTAACTTCAACTACCAGGTCCCAGGGCTGGTCTGGTTCTTTACCAATTTGGAAAGAAGCACACTAGTGTTGCCAGATCAGTGATAATGCAGCCCAAAAATGCGTCTGAAAATCCTCCAGTATTTCCTATCGACAAACATTATTATACTGAGATAGTGATCGATGGTCAAGTACAGAATTTGCGAATAGTTGGAATGTTGCATTTGATCATATAAACGCAGTTGAAAAATCTGCATACTTTATTATCACAACCTAGCGCACTTTTGGAAAGCATTATCACAAGGGGAGCCTGTTCCATTATTCATCTCATGATCCATTATTCATAATATTCGGAATTATCGGAGTTTGATGTGTGAATGAATTTGTTCCTTTTGTTATTAAGTTACTTTCAACTTCCAAAAATAAATAACATTAAATTTAAATAAAAAGTTAGAAATCCGATGGTAACGCGTCGATCTTTCGTTTTCAAATTGTGCGAATTGCTAAAAGATGAGATGAACATGGAAATGGTAACCCTAGATGCTATGCTTGTATCAAAGCTTTCTACCGTGAGGCGATTTTGCTTACTTCATTCTAGATACCAAGTTTTGAAGAAAATCGGAGCTCTTAGAGTGCGCATCGGCAATTGACGATATACTACGTCATCAAGAGGAAATCCTGTTTAAGAACTTCAAATAAAATTCAAGACAAAGCCCCCGAAACTGGATGAAAAATCCTGTCTGTTTCTAACGAAACATTATACGGAACGAATGAACTAGTCACAACAGACGCAAGCTAAAAATTAAGATAAGTAATAAATGTATTACCCCTCTCAACATATCATAAGCTTTTAAGGTACGCATCGACAATGAGCGATTTACCTTGTCATCAAAAAGAAGTTTTGCTGGAGAACTCAAAACAAATTTCAAGACCAACCCCCCAAACAAAAAGCAAAATCCCATCTTGAAACAAGAGAACAAGTTCTGAATTATAGTAATATCAAGCAAAACAGGTATTTTGGAAAATATCGTTGACAGTTAATCACAAGGTAATAGATTATATTTGCAAATGATTGATGTAAACTCTTCTCCCTATAGCCTTACATGCCATCAATTATCCCCCCCTCCCCAATCCTGTGGGTAGTGATGCAATATCATTGTACACTTCTAGTGTGCACTAATAGTGTATCCCGCAAAATTCAAATCCCCCATGGGAAGAAACGTTGCGTAGCCCATTCAACTATCCCCTGATGTATTATGTAAGGTTTGAGTTCTTGTACTCAAACTGGTGACCTGGCGCCTCGCCCCCTTATACGTCAATAAAATAAAATAAAATAAAATAAATAAACTTTGGTATTTGTTTGTCTCTATGAACCGGGTTTCTGCGAATAAGATCGTTAGACCACAACCCTTTTAGCAAAAACATTCCATTGAAATAATTATTTACAAGACGAATCGTTTTTATTTTTTCATTGTGAACCAACTCTAACAGCATCCCCCTTTTCTTTATTTCCAGCTCCCGCTCCTCCGCCACCGGAGGCGGACGAATCCGAACAAATGCAGAAAACGGCCGAAGAGCTTGCCTTCGACGAGCAGTTCCGCAAGTGGGAGGAAGAGTTCGAGAACTGGAAGCGCAAAAATGCGAACCATCCGGACAAGAATGCCTACCGGGAGTACGAGAACAAGTTTGTTGAATGTCGGAAAAAGCTGCTGGAAAGGCGTGACCAGCTGCGCTCCAAAAGACTGGCCGAACGGGCAGCAGCAGCTGCGAATGCGTCCTCTCTCGGGGAAGGATTCCAATACAGCCAACCGCCGCCACCGCCACCACCGGAGGAAGAAGCCGGAATGGATGTCGGATTGTTTAAGAATGCTCTGGGTGGAGGTGGCTCAGCGGGAGGCGGAATCCCCGGCTTAGATTTAATCAATGAGGATAAGTTGGCGAAAGCTAACAACGACGACGACGTTATGGAAGTTATTAATCTTGATGATGAAAACGAAGAAAAACCCAATGTGGAACAGTTGAATCAGACGATAGATACCACAAAGCCACCCAATAGTAATCCGGTTAACGCCTTGGCGTCTTTGTTGAAAGATCCCAAAGTGAGTGCGTTATTGAACGTAATTTCGGGATCTAGCAATGGCCAGGGTGTGAATTTGGCCAGCCTCGGCAGTCAAGAACTATTGCAACAAATTCAAAATGCAGCTGGAGCTGTTATCAATGCGAATCAAAATGGCAACTCCGTACAGCCTCCGATCAATCAAGTCAAAATGCGTGACCCCGGAGTTCACACTCCCTTGTCCGACGATCGAAGTCGTACGTCCTTTCATGATGATCGTCGGTCAGTCGTTTCAATGGATGACCGCAGTCGCGATTTTGATGATTTCACTAGAGGTCCACCACCAATAAAACGAAATTGCAATGAGTTCATCCAAGGACCACCGCCAAATCGAGGTTTTGGCTTTGACGCAAGTATTCCACCTCCAATGCTGGATATTGATCTTAGCCGTCCACCACCTCCATTTGGATCTCAACCTGTTCCAATCCGGTCGGATCAGCCTTCTCCGGCTCCGAGCAACACCTCCTCCACCGACCGGCAACGCCAGTCTCGTTGGGTTGGAGAAAACCGAGAAGTTAAACCGGAACCCATTTTTGAACCGCAACAGATCCGAAACGACTTTAGAAACCCTCCTCCCATAAAGGATGAGCCGTTTAATGGTTTGGATTGTCCTCCGCCGAATGACGGCATGTATTATTACGACGGTCATCAAGACGAGTTGCAAATTGATCCGGAGCTTGGTACACCTTGTGCTGTTCCTAAGCCAGAATGGATGGAAGAAGAGGAGTATGAAGAAATATACGATCGTTTCGAGCACATAGAAGTATTTGATGAGCGTAAATTTAAGATGGAACTAGCCATTAAAATGCTCAAAGAGAAAAAAGACAAGGAACGTGAAATGGCGGCCTCCAAAAATCAGCCATTTAGGTTCGAAGATAAGAGAAATGCCAACAGTGGTGGTGGTGGTGGCGGCGGTAACCGTTGGCAGGGAGGTATGCCGAAGCCGCTCAAGGAAGAACCGGGTCAAAAACGGCCAAATCCATTTGCCAACGAAGATGAGTACTTCCGCCCGAAACAAGTGATTGACTATTCCAACGGGACGCCGAAGGTTTTCGATTACGGTCACAGCAGAAGTGGTCCAGTTGCAAAAGATGTTGATTCCAGGATGGACAATAGGAACGATTGGAGGACAAGCGGTCCGATTGGTCCAAAGGATGTCGATCTGCGAGGGATGGATGATAGGAACGATTGGCGACGGGACAACGATCGAGATGATAGACAGCTGTTCCACGGTGGACCACGTGGAGAGCAAGGACGTAGGTTCCCTATTGTTAAAAATTATAATCATGTGGCAATCGGTGTACAGAAAGTGTTTAGCAAATGAGACGCTCCAAGCGATATTCTCGAACGTGCACCACTTTGTTGCATGTCAGTTGTACTAAGATGATTTAGTAGTAGTAATTTTGAAGAATTGCACAACTATGCAAACTGCTATTTATTTGCAGAAAATCGTTTAAATAAAATTCCAAAAAGCATTCAGTTTAGTTTGTGGGATGTTAAATCTATAGTGAATCTCACTATCACATTAGGCTAGTGATTGAAAATACAAGACTTGAGGATTTGCTATCCCGGAAGCCTCGCATGATCAGTTTATTCTTTGTTCGATTTCTTACCTTCCGCGCCGTTTAACATTCTGCCATCTCTTCGTGCCGAAAAAAAATGTATTTACTTCCAGGTTTCTCAATGGATGCTTTCCAGCAGCCGCCGCCGCAGCGATTCGACTACAACCACGCACCGCCCTCGTTGGGTCCAATGGAGGTGCCTCCGTTCAGGGCCGATCGTCCACCGCCACACTATACCGTTAATTCAACCAGCCGCTTAGCTGCTATGCATGACAATCCGCATCCGGACGAAAGCAACCCCTGCTATCCGAGCAAATTCATCCTGATGAACGATAATCGCCCGAATCGTCCCAGCACAAAACGTGGCAAACGAGCTTCTTCTATTCGGAAGCAGAAACTCCGGGAACAGCAGGATGAGCCTTTAAGCAGTGATCATGGCGATATCGATGATAGGCAACTCATTCCACCGCCGTTTGTCGCCAGTACTGCACCAGTTGTTCAGCGCCCGAGTGACTATGAGCTGGACATGAAACGTGGATCGGAAGAGAGTGAAGATAGCACATCGCCCTTCTACCTGACTCCGGGTCCAATAATCAATATCGATGATTTGCTACTGCCGCCAGGACGCTTTAAGAGACCGCAGAGGATTTGCTTCATAATGCGCGGAATTCCCGGAAGTGGAAAATCGTACCTTGCTCGCATGATCAAGGATTGTGAGGTGAAACATGGCGGGCAAGCTCCACGAGTTTTAAGTATCGATGATTACTTCCTTGTTGAGAAGGAAGAACGTGAACCGGATCCAGTGACGGGGCGTCCTGTTTTGATTACTAAGTCCGAGTACGAGTTCGACGCCGACATGGAAGAGGAGTACATGAAGAATTTGATCAAGGCATTTAAACGCGCCGTAACCGAGAGGCTGTATAACTTCATCGTCGTTGATTGTGTGAACGAACGGTTGGAGCACTACAACGAATTCCATAACTTTGGTCGAAGCAATGGATTCAAGGTAAGATGTGTGGTTGGTTTACGAACAAAGACATATTTATTCCATAAAACTGGTTCGATAACTTCCTTAGGTCTACACCTGCACGTTACAAACTGAGCTGGACATGTGTATCGAGCAGAACATCCACAAACGTTCCGTTGACGACATTCGAGCTTATGCTGAAAGGTGGACGCTATGTCCTAATGATCATCCGCAAATCAATGCCAGTTCACTCTTTGATCCGGAAGGGGCCGAACCACCGCAGCCTACCGACATGGATCTGTGCACGGAAGAGGATGATGGACACTTGTTGGGAGAGACCGCCGTCGACGACGATCAGACACCGCTGGATGAGGAAGTATGACGTTTTATTCTAGTTTTCCGCTACACAGATCCGTTTCTGGAATTTAGTAATCAACGATTTCTTTTCTTACCACCTAATCGATAGGCCGACGAGGCACCAGAAGATGTGGAAGACGATTCTAATTTCGAAGGTCCCGAGGTGAGATGTTAGCCTAGTGGTCAGTTCGTTATCTCTTTTCTTCCGCAGCGTAAAAGCGGCGCTCCAATTGCAACCTGGCTACTGGAAGTTTTCGTTTAATTGCTTAGTATTTGCACAATTTTACGGCACTGGTCGTATGTAAAGTTTCGCTTGCTTGCAAATGATGGTATTTTAATTCATGTTCACTGAATTTGTTTTTGAGTTGGCGAATAATCGTAAGACTTATAAAAATTTGAACAAATTTACTCCAGTTGCAATTCTATTCAAACAAATATTTCTAAATTCTAAGTTAGTAGATCCGCATCAGTTGAGAGAAATAGTGACTCACAATAGGAAAAATAAAACATCAAATGGAAAATATCCATTAGAAATATACATAGCTTTCATGTGATCTCATAATAAGGAATTCCACCTCAATATTACGAGCCTCAGGCAGCTCAGTCGGTAAGAGAACGGAAAAGCAAGTCGGATGCAGCGTGTTCGTCTGTCGATTCACATGTGATATCTGTCAGGTTTGGACATTTTCTCGACTTCTCTGGGCATTGTCCTAGCCAAACAATATGCAAATGGATGCATTGGCGATGGCATTGAAAACTTTCAATAAATAGCCATGGAAGTGCTTCTAGAACACTGTGTCTTAATTCGTGAATTGATTTTAATTTTCACTTAAACACTTGACAGATCGAAAATAATCGATGAAGTCTGCTACTCGAGGTGATTCATTTCTCACAGACGGGAACTCAATTTTGACAGACACCTAACTGAAAGTTTGCTGATCATTAACAATGGGATTTTAATCGATTAATTGATCATTTTTTTTACATTTTTTTACATCTGTCATGTTTAAGTGAAAATTTTAAAATTAATTCAAGAATTGGGACACAGACTAAGTTGAGAGCAGCCAGAAGCTCGTCGAAAATACGTCATTGGCTGGGTAGAAGAAATCTCATTTTTGTGTCATTTGAAATGCAAGTGATTTAGAACATATACCCATGTGATCATATGGATTGGATTTTATGTAAATTTCAGATAAAATTCTATATCATGTGCGTTTCCATGAATAGAGGAGATTCTTGTAAGGTGAAAAGGGAGAGAGTCCTTTCTCCGTATGAACTTTAGGTTAGGTTAATTATCACCTTACGTTATTGAGACAAAAAATCACAAACAAAACAAAACAAACGATGCTAGAATTGTTAACCAATGGATGCTCCAGTGGAGCAAACGATTCTTGAAAATTTTACGGCTGAAGTCCTAGTAGTATTAGAGGTTTGTGCTCAGAAAACATCGAAGTGATATAGATGGGAGTCGAAGAGGAGGCAGTCTCTTGCTCCCTATCCCAATCGTTTCACTTGGGTGCCCTGATGGTACCTCCCTTTCCCCGTTATATGTTATGTAATGAATTTTTAGTACATTTTGGCATGGTCATTTTATTGCTTATCCTGTGTAAGAAAATTTTACTGAAAATAATTTTGGTTAGGGCCACATACCGTTCTTTATTTACAGACTAAATTTTGTGTGAATGTAGGGTCAGAATATAGGGATAAAGAGACAAAATGGATAACAATAACCTGTTTTGCTTTGCGTTTTTAAGAGCATTTACCACCTCTCAAATGGTCAAATGTCTGAAAACCCGTTGCGGAATCCAATTGGTCCACATGGCCGTCAGAGTGTTTCTGCATTTTAAGAGTTTATTTCAGTGATGCAGATCCAGACCCACCATGTGAACCATACGGTTCCTTTCGATATTCCTGATGACATTCTCACATCGGCCAGTCTGGAAGTTTCGATGGATGCATATGAGAGAGCATTCCAGATAAGTTTCCGCGCGTTTACTTATTTCGTTCACGTTAATAACAGGGCAATGATCCTCCATCGCATCTTTAGGTGGTCTACTTCTTCTTTAATTTTTGAGAGGGATTCATTCTAGTCCTTCGTCCCTGGAATCTTCAAGTGATCATTACAAGCTGTCCACTTGGTTTATGCACCATTGAACGATGATGTGGCAACCTGTTCACACATGAAAAAGTGGTTGTATATGGCAAAATTATTGAAGTGCTTTAGAGTGGTTTTAACGTTTGCATTAAAAAAAGGGACTTTTTTGTTCGGATGGTGATAAAAAAAAGCTAAGACAGATTATTGCTTTTGATAAATTTCCCATGGAAGGTAATTATTTAAGCTTATATGCAAAAAATTCTACGCCCTTGCGAGCGGCCTTCCGGCAGTTAACCGGAACATTCGCCATGGCGGACGAAAACATGCGTGTAGGCATGTTTTTGAGTTCTTTCTGCATTTTATTTACCGATTATCCCTCAGTTTTCGCGACAAAATTTTTTGATTAGATCGTACGCTTCAGGTTGGCCCAGAAATTCTCGATGGTATGCAGCTGGAGGACGTTGGGCGGGTTCGCCGACTTGGGTTTCCCATCGATATTCAGCCGTTCCATCTCCTCCAACGATCGCTTCGAGTCCGACGGCCAGAACACCGCGTCTTTGCTCTTATGGTATTTCTTGATGAACAACGCAATATACGGCAGGCATTTCGTTACTATAAATTTCCCCGTTCACGGCCAGTTCGGAGCGAAAGAAGAGCGGGTTTGACATCCCCTTCTCGCTGATTGTCAGCCACAGCAGCACCTTCTTGGGGAAGTAAAATACGAAGTGCTCTGCCAGTCGTTGCCATCCAGGGTGAGATAGGTCTCGTCATCCAAAGCCACCGCCATGTCACGATTCGCCGGGAAAATCGAGTTGCCCATCTTATTCAGCTGGTGCCACTGCGTCATTTCCTGCAGCTCCAAAACCAGTGGACGCGACATCCGCTTCCTGACATGTATGTTCGCCAGGTACTTTTTCAGTGTTTGGCCGGTTGAACCGACCTCCCGGCCAAGCGCACGCAGCGATGTAGCCACTTTTTCCTCGGTCTTCCTCTTCAACATCCTTTGGAACTTCTTGTCGCTCAGGGTCGTCGGCCGTCCGGAACCGGGCTTTCTTCCGAAGCTCTGATTGTTTTCTAATAGTGCCAAGATGTTGTAGATGTTCTTTGAACGCGCACATTTCTGAACGGAGCTGCGTCACTGTGTTTGCCATCACGGTTAGAGCTGTCAAATTTTGTCTGCTGACTCATGAGTCACTATGATGATGCTGCATGGGTAGTTTCGTCAGTGCGGGTGAAGGTAAAACCATAAAAAATCGACAAATTTTTGTCCCTTTTATTTGAAATGCAAACGTTGTTTTAGTTTGTTTGGTGAAGTTTAGCTTTTGAGTAAAGCGAATATTGCTTAAAATGAAAAACATAAAGAAATAATAATAATAAACTTTTCGAAGATTGTTTTCCACGAGAAACCTCAATAATGAGTAAAAGTTGCATGCACAAACAGACCCAAATATAGTGCTTATAGACCGATATTACATCCATATCCGTAGAGAGGTACAATGGATGTTTTATTAAACTGATCTAATTGTATTATTTTTCGAGTTTCAATTAAAGGGGGTTGTCGAGTGTTAAATATCCATTTATTAAGCTTTCCAAACTTCTGTTTTAGTTACACAGTTTACAAGAAACATTTAATTTCCTGCATTATTTAATGCACATAAAAAGAATGCCAGATTTAGCTGAAAATAATGGGATATTTTTTACAAATTTAAGTCGGATCAGGCGTTATCTGGAAGCCTGTTGATGGAAAATTGCAAACATTGTTGTATGGCGTATGAAAGATGGCAAACAATTTCGTTGTTTACGCTTCCTTTGGCGTGAAATCAAACAAGGAGAAATTTCACGCGCCAGTTAAAATTCTTTTTTTTTCGGTGGAATACCTTACCTTGGTTTCCGACTTATTGCAGAACAGAATCTATGGTACGGAATTAACGGCATACGC
This sequence comes from Aedes japonicus, assembly GCA_034211315.2. Lineage (NCBI taxonomy): Eukaryota > Metazoa > Arthropoda > Insecta > Diptera > Culicidae > Aedes > Aedes japonicus. Next base: position 63,770 of record JASCZW010006348.1, on the reverse strand, counting down.
CAGGCCATTGACAAGCCTATATCAATAGCAGTGATTAACAATAGACAGGATGTCCTGGGCCCAAATTGATTTGAGCCCGCTGAAGCGATACAAAGCGATATTTCTGCTTTGTACGACGTGTACAACGTAAACGAGCAACAACAGACAAAACGTAAACGAGCAACAACAGACACAACTTACAATGTTGACATTATTTTGACAGCTGAGCTTGCTGAGATGTTGTCTACTCGAAAATGTGGTCCTTGTCATAGGCCTGGCATACGCTGAAGCATTCTCGAGGGCAGCCATTTCTTCAATATCATTTTGTACTAGATATTGAATGTTTAATCACATCAGTTTGTATACTTACTTGCTGTGAGCAATCTGATAGAGTTCGATTCGATGTTCATTCACTAACAATCGAGATTTATCAATTTGAAATTGCGATGTAAGTTTGCAAGAGAGAGATAAAAGATAGGAAAAAATAAATGGAGCAGCGATTCACCTTAAGACATTGCGATAAACTACAGTGAAGAACAATACAATAAGGCCAAAGCCCGATTTTCATACAAAATGGTCATGTTTGGAGGCTTGTCTTTATTTTTTTCGTGAATTTATTTAGCTGGAATAGTTGAGAAATAACCTGAAATTTCATCTCTAACAAATACATTTCAGTCACCACTTTAGAAGTTACAGACACAACTATAAAACCACCTTCCGATTTCCGTAGCTTAGGCCATGTTGATGAATTTGAATTACATCCTCGAACATCAAAAATCAAAATTCAGATCCTGAAATTTGAGCATTATTTATGGAGAAAAAAAGGTTGTCTTATTGTTTGGTCGTAAGCGGTTTCTGTGGCTTTGAAGATGGTGATCGAAAAAATATGGATTTGTGACAGATGAAAATTCAGGTTACTTCTCGACTCTGGCCGAAATTTCAGCTGAATTGGGTCACGGGAATAAAAGACAAACTCCAAAACATGACCACTTTGTGTGAAAATTGGACTTCGATCTTATTGTATTGTCCGTCACTGTATATAATATATTTTTCTTAGAGACGTAAAGCTAATAAAGCCAAAGTAAGATAGTTTGGGGTAATTTCTGGGGAACTCAGTTCTTTCTGTATCACAGAGGTGTGTTCATTGGTTGATGTACATTTGATTTAACTCTATTTAATATGCATAAATGAGTGCTTTTCAAAAAGTGCTCATTACTCTCCATATTCCCCTAGACGGCGAGCTATTTCAACGCAGGTTTGAGTCGCTTTTTACTCACTTTCGTCTTTAGTGGAGTCACTCAAGTTTGAGTAAATGTAACTGGGATTGACAAGTCGACAAATCAAAAAGATCGACTCAAATCAGAAGGATGTTTTTGATTTCAAGCAGAACAATGCATTAGGTCCTAAGTAACATTGAGAGACTCTCTTCGTCGACTTTGTATTTGCGTTCCTATGTTCAGCACACAGTTCGGTAAAATAAAGTGTAATTAAGGATTCAATACGCCAAAAACATCATCAACTCGTTTAATAGACAAACTATAAACGAAATAGAAAGTCGACGAAGGGAATCTCTCTATGTTACTTAGAACCTAAGGCATTGTTCTGTTTGATTTGTCGACTTGTCAATCCCAGTTACATTTACTCAAACTTGAGAGACTCCACTAATGGTGAAAGTTAGTCAAAAACGACACAAAACTGAGTTAAAATTGCTGGCCGTGTAGGGGAACATGGAGAGCAATGAGCACTCTTTGAAAAGCACTCATTTATGTTAAAATAACTAAATTTAGAGTTAAATCGTGATGGACATTACAATAAGATCAAAGCCCGATTTTCGTAAAAGATGGTTATGTTTGGGGGGATCCGTTTCATTTTCTTTTGAACCAATTGAGCTGAAATGTTGCCTATAATTGATGTATTTGCGTTTTTATCAGAAACTTTCGTTAATCATTTTTAAATTTATAGACATCTTTTACTACAAAACAACAACATGCTTTCTCGCCAAGGAAGCCTCCCACACAATACCATCCATTTTCCAATTCCAGATGTCTACACGGCGGGACAATTTAACTCAATTTTGAATCCTTTTTGACTCACTTTCGTCAACAGTGGAACCACTCATAAGTGAGTTAATGTGACTGGGATTGACAAGTCGACTTATATAAGACACCAACTTAAATCAGATCGATGTTTCAGATATGTCGACTTGTCAATTCCAGTCACATTTACTCATACACAGAGACAAATCTGATAGTCAGTTTTACCATTATTGGGGGTTAGGATGACTATTTCAGTATAGTGATTTTGAACCGACTATGATCATGGTCAAAATGACCATTGAAAATAGTTGATTGAACATTTACCATAATGTCGGAATAGTCCTTGTTACCATGATCAACAATGTCACCAATAATGTCATGACTGTGGTGAATTCGTCTATTTCCATGGTTGTTCTAACCATTATATGCAATAGTCACCTTGACCATGATTTAATTGTCGGTATAACGAAGGAATTTTCTCAGAGTAAATGAATCACTCCACTTTTGACGAGAATGAGTGAAATACGATTCAAAATTGAGTCAAATTGCCCCGCCGTGTATGAAGATTGCATGAGTTCGCGGCATCTACTTATCACTGAGAAAAAAGATTGGCGAACGTCAACATATTCTAGTTTCTACAATGTTTCTACATTTTTTGACTACTTTATTTTTGTGTTAACAAATTTGATTTAAGGGATGTATACACCCGGATACAAAAATTAACGTTTTTTTTTCAGGTTCAAATCGATAACTATGTATTAAAACATTGTAGATTAGGTCATTTCGTGAAACTTTGTAGAAGACAAAAACTTTCTATCTCTTAACTGGACGAAGTTGTAGGGCGAAAATGGAATGAAAAATGTAATACCCCCTTATAACTCGTTTTTTATCATAACTTTTTTATTTGAATTTTCCAACTTTTTAAATGTTCTACAAAGTTTTAGGTATTTTCAAAATACACATTTTTGTTAAAATCAACTAATCATTATCTCTTAATTTAAAGGATTTACGTAGGTTTTAATGATTTTTTTAAGCTACCTTCGAGGATGTGTAGATTACAGGTTAGCAGGTATTAGCAGCTAAATATAACGTTAATTCATTCAACAACTGTACACATTATAAGGGGGTCCACGAGGGCACCCAACAATTTTTCAAAAAAGTAACTATGCTTCTTATTATATTATGTTGCATATATAGTGATTTTTTCATCTTTTTGAATAAATATTTAGACGTGCTATTGATGTTTTTTTGGTTGAAACAAACTAAAATTTTGCGTCGGGAATTAATCAGATAAGTTCAACTGACATCAGTTTGAATTTACCTTTATGTTGATTGTTTCGTCATAATGAGCTACGAAAACAAATAGCTTTGACATCTCAACCAACACTTCCCTCCCATCGCTGCTGATCACAAGGACCTGGCCAGGTGTTGAGCAAAGAGAACGATGGATGGAGAACCCGTCACACCCAAGGCAGGTCTTCTTGCGCTTCCATCGTTTCTACAACAGCGAATTCTTAGAGTGTATGGTCGGAAAATGCTTTGCTATCCCTTACTACAAAACAATAAGACCTTATTTTTGATTTCCATTATGAGGGGCCAAATTGGTAGTTCTTTGATTTAATATGTACGGATCAGTTTACTATAAATCATAATTCAGATTCAACTTGGGCATTATTTATGGGAATCAAAAGGTGGTCTCATGGAGGGTTATTTAGAGAGTCGAAATCACTTTTGTCACTTGGCAGGCGTAGTCACTACGCCTCTCAGAATAACAATCATTTTATTGTCAGCATTATTGCCACTAATCAATAGAATCTCTGATATTTCTAGGTTATAGTCAAAATTTAGAGTTTAATTGGTTCACGATAAGCCTCCAAATATGATCATTTTGAGGGAAAATCGGGGTCTTGGCTAAGACCAAAATAACGATTGTGTTGTCTTTCACTGCATTTTATTTTTGATTGTTTTGATTAGCAAATATTCTTCTATGAAAAGACATTGTTAATAAAAGTTATTGCGAATAACAATAGATTGTCAATTTAATTTCAGTTCATACTACCATACTAAGGCATCCTAATGCATATTGATGATAATAATAAATAACAGGACAAACACTTTACAGACATAAAAGGAGTGGAACTCCAGTGCTACCATTCTAAAGAAAGGAATAGGCAGATATATTTCAATAAAATCTTTGTCATTTATGATTTGATTTTGAAAATTGAAAGATTGCTTATTTTGGACCTTATACATACAGCTTTTGTTGGTAACAGTAGCAATTTTAGGACGTGCGGAGGTAAAGCTTGGGAGGGTAATACTTCAGAACTTACCACGAACTGGCGGTATGACAAGGAGCATAAAAAATGTATAAATAAAAGCTCTCACTAAGTTCTCGTCGTATTCTACGGATACCTTCAAAGGTGAAGGTGCATCGCATTATTTTCTTCTACGAGCTTCACTTTATTCGAACCGTTTTCTGCTGATTATTACCCTGTTATATTTTATCTTGGCGGATGCCACCATGAACCATACCCATAACACTAAGACACAACTCGAGGTATTCTTTCTTGGAAAGAACAATATGTTTAAAAATATAAATTATACACAAATCTAGCAATTCTCACCGCTATTCCAACAATAATATGATACCAATTACATGACTTTGACCCTAAGGCAAGAATCAATTTTAAAACCCAAGAAGCAGCTGCCTACACCATTCCATCTTGATTATTGTTTATCCGAAGCTCATTTTGATTTCCGTCTTATAATACATTTTTGAAAAATCTTTGTACAACCAAACCTAATAAAGCCAAATTTGATGTGTATGTAAAACAAACGAGTCGTCCTACTGATTTTTCTTGAACTGGTCGAACCGACAGATTTACGTTATGTTTTTGATAACTATAAATTACAACTTACAAAATGACTAACATAATTCAAGGTTTAAAAATTTTCTAATAATAAAATATCCTGAAATAGTCCAAAACGTGAAACTCTGATTGTCAAAAATGAGCATCAACATTCAAATATTTAAAAAATCAACATACTAAACATTACAAATGGCCATACGCGTAAAAATAAATTCCAACCGAACTGAGGCCTATAGCGAAGACAACACATCAAAAAGACTAACTACTTACCCACACTCCCGCTTCATTTTACTAAATTTTTGAGTACAATTGTATACTATCTCTTTTTCTCACACGGAAATGTTACTTTTAGTCAAAAAGTGGATCTACTCAAAAATTGAGTTGATCCACTTTTTGACTAAAATTGAGTAACATTTCCGTGTGAGAAAAAGAGATAGTATACAATTGTACTCAAAAATTTAGTAAAATGAAACGGGAGTGCAGAGGAAAACAGAATAGATATATGAGCATTAATTTTAATAGATATATTCTTGTACAATCAGCTCATGTTAAAGATGAAATACGAACAGAACTGCCAGTGTTCTTGCTATGATGTCTTCGTCAAAAGCCTTTTCGAGGAAACTAAAAAAAAACCTTCTGAAAACACAATATAAACCCATAAATCGATAAATTAAGCTCAAAACGCGTAAACGTCGAAAGAAATTTAATTTAATGAATATCAATCAACTAGCGATCTTAACATTTATGTACATTTTTCTACAGTAGTTTGAGTTCCTGCGCCTTATCTGAAGACCGCGCCTCAGACACAACTCCCAATTTTTTTTTTATAATTATCCTTATACTTCGTTCAAACTTTAGCTGAAACACGATAACATAGTCTATCCTGATGAACAAAAGTACTAGTCTGAGGTAAATGCAAGACAGTTCATGTTAGAACAGTATCAACTCTAGTTTGAACATAGTAATAGGCCTTATTGTTAAGTTCCGTCATATGTTGCTGAAAAACAACTTCCAGTTAGAACGTATTAATGTGGTTGGTGGACGAAGCTCTGTGCTGCTACGAATCACCATCAACCATAAACAACCAATATCACAACTTTGTATTTAAATTCCATCAACCCACAACCCTACGCCGTTGACCATTTCTAACGTATGAATATTGGCAAATGTCTAGCTCGGATTTTTCGCCAGTAAATGGGACGCCGATGCAAGCGAGCAGAACCTAGGTTGGTATTATTCCATTTCACCAAATATTTCTAGACGTTACTCTGTCTTTCAAGCTCTAGGAATTGATCCAAAATTCTCTACACCACAGACCCATACACTCTGTCTCGCGACCTCTCATCTTCCCGAAGGTATCTAATTCAGTTTTGTCTTGTTTGTGGTAGCCCGCTTGGATGGTATCAGCAAACCGCCACGCCGTCCGCCGACGATAGAGGACTTCCTGCAGCTGGATGACGAAGACCTGGACGATGCCAGGCCGGGCGGGTCATCATCCGGAAAAAAGCGCGTACGCTGGGCAGACATCGAAGAGCGCAAGGCACAGCACAAGATGCGCCGGATGGGGTTCGTGGTTGGCGTTACCGATTGGTCCCGCATGATGGATCCGACTGGTGGCAGCAGAGCGCTCACCAAAACCAAATACATTGAACGAGTGCGCCGAGACTAGGATGCAGCAAAAAACACACGACGGACCCTAAGCCGAGGTTGTACGCGCTCTGGTTCGGAAGCGATCATGCACTGGCTTCGCTAGGTGAGTAGAGTAAAGAAACGCATCACTCGTGGTTTTTCTTACTATGACAGATTTGGAGGGCAATTGAACTATTTAGAAACCGTTATGATTCCTTTTCGAATAAGACTAGAGGACTACATTTGTCGATATGCAATACAATTTCCGAGAGTATGAGATTATCCATCTAGATTAGGGCAAAGGTGAAGTATTCCCGGATTTAGTGTATCATATTTGAATTACAAGTAACAAACTTTGGAGTACTATTGACTAAACTAAAACATCTATCTCTACTACAATTGTAGAAAATAAAAAAATAAATTATAAAAGAGTTCTTCAACCAAGTTCAAGATCTGCTACTAAAACAGCCACAGTCTATCAGGCGTAAATGGAATGTTCTGATGGTAGCCGCAACAGGGGGATGGGCAAACTTTTCGCAATCCCATGATGTAGAGAAATACAACATTTTATGGTAATTATAGTACTGATATTATAAATCTTAAGATGCTGTTTATGGTCCGAAATCCTAAAATATTTTAGCTTGAAATTCCAATCATAATATCTATACTGCCGTTATAAGCTTAACTGTCCCATGTATATAGGGAAACCCATAGAACATGGGACAGTTATGCGTAGAAAGGCATTACAGTACACTACCGAATACCTATTATTCATAAAAAAAGACAAGTCGTTGCGCTTATGAGTTTACATTGTTTTATTTTTTCAGATTCAAGGCATTAAATATTACTTAAAAATTTCCTCAAATTCCACAAGCTCGAATGTCACATTACCCCGATTGACATATCACCCTGCAGAATATTTACCTGGTAATTATCCTTCTACTAATGCGTTCGTAGAAGTGTTTAAAAAAAAGTTTTTTTCTCTTAAAAGTTAAGTGAATTATTCTTATGTTTGATCATATGGACTCGGGCTTATATTTTCTACAAAAAGTGTTGTTGATTTTGAAAAGTGTACCAATTCTGAAGACTGAAAAAAAAATACATTCTCGAGTACTGCCTCAAACAGACGTATCTGACTTTGCAAACAAAGAGGGGAAGTCATTTTCAAACGTAAATTTCTCAAAACGCTCAGCACCATTACGGAAAGTAGCACCACCATCATGTTAGGGAAACTTTATTCCTTGCGTTGGTGGTCCTTGTTTGCATGAGAGTGTTAAGGGTTTCAAGAATTTAACGTATGAATCTTACTTCCCCTCTTTGTTTACAAATTCAGATAAGTCTGAATCCTGGAAAGTTTGAGCTGTTTAGTGGAATACCTGTAACTAGAAATGAGAAGAAGAATGAGTATTTTCCTTTTAATTCCAACTACCTTTATTGCTTATCTTGACAGATACGCGCATTTCGTCTACAATTTGCAGACTTCACCAATAAGCAATAAAGGTAGTTGGAATTAAATGGAAAATACTAATTCTTCTTCTCATTTCTAGTTACGCCTGTTTGAAAAAGTGCTTGAGCATTCTCGTATGATGGCTACATTATCGTGATATGTATAAATGTCTCATGCTTTATGGAATTCTCTTTTTACGTATGTGGTACTCCGGATCAAGAAATAATTAATAACACAGTAATAAAGAGACACGTCTTACTCTTACAGGTGCACAATCTATTCTTCCCTAAACTTATGTATGTAAAGCATAGCCTACTGCTATTGATAGCACATTTCCCTTTTTCTAGGATTTATGATGATCTTTTAAATAACGATACCTTTTTACTTCTATATAATTTAATAACAATTATTTTCACTTGTCAAGGAAATCTTCATTTTGTTAAATTTTAAATATCAACACCAGGCATGAGAGTTTCACATTCTTCCTCGGTAAATTCCGCAAAATCTTCTTCGTACGCTGAAGTATTCTGGGTTTCTAAAGAACCGGATTTATTAGAGGTGTCCAAAGATTTCTGTAGAGATGAATTCGAGTTACTTCGTAGCTTTATCAGATGCGCCAGGTTCCTATCAGAGATTCTACCGGAATCAAAATCTTTTACCAAAGCTCTGAGACCCGATCGATCTAAAACAGTATATCTTTGTGCTCTTGAATGTGAAATAGTTTATTCCCAGGAGTAAGATTTGCCATGCACTCCCGCTTCACTTTACTCAATTTTTGAGTACGGATGTATGCTATCTCTTTTTCTCACGGAAATGTTACTTAATTTTCGTAAATAATGGATTTATTCAAAAATTGAGTTGATCCACTTTTTAACGAAAATTGAGTAACATTTCCGTGAAAGAAAAAGAGATAGCATACAATTTTACTCAAAAATTGAGTAAAGTGAAGCGGGAGTGTGAGTACTGTATCGGCTTCCGCAATGTTCGACTCCTTCGCATGACGTTTGGTATCCTCTCTTTCTCTACATTTTTGTTTGTTTATGAAATCTAGATCACGATAGCAGCTTCAAAGTCATCAATAGGTGATAACTTGGACCTTATTGTCCTGCCGTAGCATAACTCCGTTGGCGTCTTCCCAGTTGTAAGTGTGCAGTCGTGTAGTACATAAGGGGCTATTCATAAACCACGTAGACTTTTCTGGGGGAAGGGGGGGTTTGGCAAAAGTCTACGCTCCATACAAAAATTAAAAAAAAAATGTATGGAGGAAGGTCTACGAAGGGGGTGGGGGGGGGGGTTGAGATGTTCAAAAATGAGTCTACGTGGTTTATGAACATGCCCTAATCATATAATCTCTCAAATCTTTTTTCCAGCCCGTGGCTAACCTGTAACCTTCTCAAGAATGATCTATTCTGACACTCCACTAGGCCATTCTCCTGTGGCCAGTGCGGTGCAGAATGGTTGAGAACGATTCCATGTATTTTGTATTCTTCCAATTCTTTACCAAACCAGTTTTTTGCATTGTCAAGTGTAATAAGGCCTGTACTCAAAAAAAATGCACAATTTTTATCCGTGTGTTACTTTTTTATCCGTGGGTAAAAATTGATGAAAATCTGTGTATAACTAGTGTATTGTTTACATGTGCAAAATTTCATAACAATCGGTTCAGTGGTTATTGAGATGTTATCGAAACAAGAAGAAATCGCCGGAGAATTGCGACCATAAGATGGATCGGAAGACAACTGGGAATCACCCATACAAGTGTGTCTCGGGTGGTAAAATCATTTAAGGAGTCCCAGACGACCGAGCGGCGAGCTGGAAGTGGAAGAAAATCGAAAACAGATGACCCTGTGAAGGCCCGGATGGTGTTGGATTATTTCAAGTGTAATCCGAACTTTTCGATTCGCGACGCGGCTCTGAAGGCAAAGTGTTCCGCCTGGTTCGTTCAGCAAACCATGAAACGAGCTGGGCTTCGTGTATTCAAGGTCCGTAAGGCACCGAACCGGCGTGATCAATAAAACACGGCGGCCAAATCCCGCGCAAGGACGGTGTATCGAGAGTGGTTAACGAAACCGATGTGTGTGGTTAGAGATGACGAAACCCACATCAAGGCAGACGCAAAGCAGATACCGAGGCTGGAGTTCTACGTTGCCAAATCACGGCTTGATGTTCCGGGGACATAAGGAAGAAGAAAATGGACAAATTCGCCAAAAAATACTTGCTCTGGCAGGCCATATGCCAATGCGGTAAACTGAGTAAACCGTACATAACAATGGGTACCATCAACAGCGAAATTTACCGCACTGAGTGCCTCCAGAAGCGTCTGTAGCCCTTCCTGCGGTCCCACGGAGACGAGGTATTATTTTGGTCGGACCTGGCATCATGCCATTACGTGCGATCGACGTTGGATTGGTACAGGGACGATAACGTTGTTTTTGTACCAAAAACCGACAACCCCCGCCAAAGGAGTTTTTCCCTTAACTCCGTAGGAGCGTAATATATTATTTTGTCAATAATACGAAAATCTCGACTTTCTGCATCAGTCTTACCGAAATCACACTTCTTCGCTTTCTCGGAGCATCGCATCAAAAATTTTATCAACGGCTCTCGCAATCCTTCAGACGTTTTTTTTCCCGGTGTTATCTTGCAGAATTCATTCCTTTCGAATGAATCGTGCTGTTTTGGTGAAAAGTTGCCATCCAGTTTCTCTATTGCTGATCGGTACTGATTAATATTATTTTCGACGTCTTCTTGAACATCTGCTCCCTCTATCGAGTTGAACAAGTCCTGAAGTTCAATTTCCAGAACAATCCTTACAATCTGGTGCAACGGTGGAGCCGATTCTATCCTACTCACCTTAACGGGCTCACGATTTTCAACTCTTCCATCCGCGGCCACGGCATTCAATCCAACCATATTTGTCAGGGGAGTGGAAAAAGTTTGATCCACATTCAACCTGCCCGGTTTCGGTTGAACCTGCTCGACCCTCTTTGGACTGGAACTTAACGAATTCAAAATGTCATTGTTTTTGTAGCACAGACGCTTCTTCTGCGGCTGCTGTTCGCCGGAACCCTTCAGCGGTGGCGAGGTGGACGATGTTAGCTCCCTTGCTCGTTTCGTTCCGCCACCACCACCGGAATCAACTTCCGACAGTTCCTTACACTGTTTTTTGATCCTGTCTGTACCCAACTCTTCATTGTTTATCCTCTTCCGGGAAATCTCCTCCAGTGCATCCAGGACACTTCTGGTCGGTGCAGCTTCCAACTCCGTCGTCGGTGCTATAACGTTATTCTCGGCAGGTTCATCAACGGTAGGCTCAGTAATTTCACCGTGAATTGTCTATCCAAGATGACAACGGGTGAGCTGCAAACCTCGGACCGAGTACTGCACCGTCTTCAATGGCATTAAAGACCAGCATTGTTTGACCCAATCAGTAGAACCGCTGCGACGTCCTTGATGGTACTCAGCTTGTCTTCATCCAGTAACGGGTAAAGGCTTCTTATTCTGTCCACGTCAAATTTGACAGTCGTCAGATTAATGTTGTTGATTGTTCGAACGTTATTGAGTTTGAACCACTTCGCGTCGTTAGCTTGACCAGAGATATGTAGATTGAGCAGCATCAATTTGTCGTCCATATGAGTAATTCCATTCGTCCAACGATAAGTGACTGGTAGGATTGGTCCAAACAATCCCATCTTCCTAACAAATGAAGCATCCATCATCGAGATAGAGGAATCTTCTTCGAACAGAGCGAAGACATGGTGAACTTCCCTCTCACTACAGACTCGAACTTTGCAGACACGAAGCAGAGTGTTTGATCTTCTCGTGTTGACGTTGCACAAATCTTCGGAAGAAGCAGGTTCCGGTTTGGACTCGCGGAAAGATCTTCTTGGAACTTCATCAGCATGCACAAGCTCGTTGGTTCTTCATACAAATGGCAGGATCTATTCGATTTGCATCTTCACGGTTGTGGCCTCCTTCCAAACAAATATGCAGACCTTGCAATTCCTGGCGATCGAATGGCATTGCTTTAGCGCCCATCGCTTGCCTCTTGCTGAACGACACAGTACTGATGCGGGTATGATGATTCTCCATCTCATCCTCCAACTACCGAGAAAATGCGTCGAAATCAACCAATTTATTTTCTCTCATCAACATCGCTTTGTGGCGGGTCCTCATCTGCTTACTAAAGCCAGGGAGTTTTTCAGCAAGATGCGAGATCAATTCAGGATTCATTAGGTAAATTTTGGTTTTCACGTTCTTCAGTGCCACTGCTGTACCAACCACAGCGTTGAAGTTTCAATTCAATATTTTCTTTTACATGATCCAGATGCCGCAAAATTTCGAGTCGGTTGCAATACAGAGCAATAAGGCAAGAACGGTATAAACTCTAACCAATTTTACTTTCAGCCAGGTTTTCTAAGACAAGTTAAGCAATCAAATGATCACTTCAAAATATACTAAATATCCACGACATTATATATAACGGGGAAAGGGAGGGACCATCAGGACACCCAAGTGAAACGATTTGGATAGGGATCATGAGACTGTCTCCTTCCTATTGTTAACATTTCGCGGAACGAGGGCGGGCTCTTCGACCCCATCTATTGGGTTTATTCTGTCAATCGAGGGCTCGACTCTAATGCTGTGGGTGTGAACTTGCTTTTGAGAGGAGATTCTCTTCCCTATATTCGCGGGTTTCGCGTAAGTGTCTCTGCTTACGGGCCTGCCCAAACGTTTTTGCTCCTTTATACAGAAGCTTGATGATCACAAACAACAAAAGAATCCTGATCAAATCGTTCTTCGGATTATTCAGAATAGATGGTAGTATCTCATCATCATCAATATCAACAGCATCAACCTTTCCTATTTCTGCGTAACAGCAGCGGCTTCGTGCCTTCGAAGAGTTGACTCGTGAATTGTAGTTAATTAAGTATATTTAATAAAATCAATAAATTCAATGTAGAACTGAATGCAAATCTGCATATTTTTTATGCTTTTTTCATACTTAACGAATACGGATTGCAGGTTCCACAGGTCGCCAGACGCTGGTACTCCGGATCAAGAAATAACTTATAACACAGTAATAAAGAGACACGTCTTACTCTTCTAGATGCACAATTTGTTCTGCCCATAACTACTATTGATAGCACTACGTATATGGGGCAGTTATACCAATAACGGCAGTTTAATAGCATTTTCACTTTTTAACGTCTCTTCAAATTTGAAATTCCAACTAAAACAAATCCAATTATAATTAAAAGAAATATGAGTAAACCAATGAAAAAATAATAATTAACATATAGCATAAATCAATAGAGCATAGCAATGACGTTTACACATTTCGCTGATAATTCTACGATGAGGAATAATTCGTTGAAGGCATTGTATAATACTATAGAACGGAACCAGTTGCTAATAAGTTTCTTCACGCTATAAACTCCACGAAATTGTTTTCCCAAATTTTCGTTTTGAGTAGTGATTTTAAAATGGTTTATTTGGTAAATGAATCGATTTAGTGGTGAAAGACCCGAAAAAATAAAAATAGTGCAGTGGACGAAAATCTTGTTCGAGGAGTCGTTCGATATATCACGGTAATGGTCGGAAAATCAACAGACAAAGAGACAGCAGCAGACCAGCTGTTTGAATTCAAGAATGATTTCGATCGGAAAGTTTATGAGTAGCAATATCAGAAGAAGGGTTTTGTGACGCAAACCTTTCAAGGAATCCTTGCAATGCTGAAGGAGACTAAGACAAGAAGACGGGAAAAGTGTAAAGCGACCAGAAATGGAGTGTAGTCATGGACCGTGTGATTGGGAGACGTCTTATTTGTACAGCAGAGGACACCCCGGTCTTGGACTGATCGTAAGTAAAGTCATTCGACTAAATGTCATTCGATCATTATTCATGAATGCTATGACACTGCTTCGTCTTTATTTAATGATCATCCAAATTTCAGATCCAAAAACTATGAGGAACAATCAATATGTAACTAGCGATTTCAGATTGGTTAACTGTTGTCCCTAGTAGCACACTTGTTCAGCCATTCAGTTGAGATAACATAAATATAACTTGCTAAGTCATAATCAAGTTACTACAACTAGTTCTGATCGTAGTGTGCTTCTTGGGGTAGATCCCCTAGGTCCGAAGTACACCTTGCAAACTGCACCTTGCGATAATTCTTGCGCTTTTCTGTACCTTTCGGTACTAGTATCTTTGTTGTTGTTTTGATTCGCTGTTTTTATGACACAATTTTTGAGGGTGTGTTGGTGTGAGTTACTTTATAAGGGGCGAATCTTTAAGCTTGGGACCGGTGTGCTAGTACTTCCTGAGCCAGAAAATATATTCATTTTCTTCAGGACTATCCACCCGCTGCTATGAGTGCTGCAGCTCTCCTTATAAGTTTCTGTAATTTCGCTCACCTACATAAGTTTCTGTAATTTGACCAAACCAGTCCGTGGTAAGAGTATTCGGGGCAACATATTATTCGACACATTGGTATTCGAGGAGATGGCTTTTCGGGAGAATGTTATAGCACCGATAATCCGACATGGCTTGTATTGATATTCACAAATACACAAGTAAAATATTATTTGTTTCTTTTCTAGGTACTTTTTGTTGACAGATCAAACATCTCATGGCATGTTTACGTTTTGCGAAGAAGTATACGCGTGAATGCCATGCCATCCTTATTGCACTAATGCTGCTGTTTCAGCTTATGACACAAATGACACAACATTGAGTGAGAATTTACAGGGGCGATTTCTTTACTCAGTTGAATTCCACCAATCCGAATTGTACCAACATAATCAGGTAGCTGGACATGGTTGCTGCTGCCTAGAAATAGAATAGAATAGTACAGAATATTAAATGGATCTTGTTACTTCTGGATTCGACACGTAAAAAAGTGATGGCAGTAGGTCGGTTCTTTAGGATGGTATACATTAAAAAAAATGACTGATTTTACAAGACAACAACAAGATGTAAAGGTTGTACGGAATCAAATTGTACCACTTTTGAATGGCTGTAACTTTTTACCCGTTGCGTAGTTTCTATTGAAATTTTGGGTGGAATTAGTTCAATGTGTATTTGTTTACGCTGTGTAAGTTTCACTAGCAGATGTGCAATCGTTGCGAAGATGGAGTCGGAAGAACAGCAGCGGCGCAAAGAAATTTCGCGCACGTACCTCGAAAATCCGGATCTTTCTCATCGTGCCATCAGCAGGAAGCTGGGAATGGTACATTCTACGGTGTCTCGTGGTTCAAATCGGTACCACGAACGTTTGACCATCGATCGGATAAAAAAAAACGCAAAAATGGATCTCCGTATAGTGTTAAGGATCACAAGCGGGTAGTTCAAGCTTTCAAGAGGAATCCCAACAGTTCAGTTCCAGATGTGGCGAAGAAGCTGAATCTAACCAATGCATGATGCGAAAAAACGTGAAGGACTACACACGTACAATGTCTAAAAGGCGCCTAATCGCGATGAACGGCAGAATACGGTAGGTAAAACAGAAAAAACCCAGATGTTGACGAAACCACATTGCCTCGCTATGGATGATGAGACGTGTGTAGAAGCAGACTTTCGGCAGCTTCCGAGGCTCCAGTTTTTCACTGATCATCAGAAATTCGATGTCCCTGAGGAAGCAGAAGATGTCAAAGTTTGCCAAAAAATATATGATTTGGCAAGCAATTTGCTCGTGTGGAAAGCGGAGCACCCCATTTGTGACAACTGGAACGGTCAATGGGCTGGTGTACCTAACGGAATTGCCTCCAAAAGCGTCTACGTCCTCTTCTGAGGTTCTATGATTTTCTGGGCGGATTTAGCCTCGTGCCATACCTCGAAAAAGGTTTTAGAGTGGTACAAGGCTAAAGAGGTAAATTTCATGCCGAAGCATCTCAACCCCCCGAGTGCGCCGGAACTGCGGCCAATTTAAAAGTACTGGGCCATCATGAAGCAGGCACTTCGGAAGCATTCTAAGGAAGTGAAATTGGAGAAAGATATGAAGAAAAAATTGATTGCCATGCAAAAAAAAGTTGTTCCAAATTTTGTACAAGACATTATGAGTAGTGTAAAGAAGAAGGTTCGTGCATTTTGATACGGAATTTAAATTGAATAAAACAAACAGGGGAAAATATTCATAACATGTTTTATTTTACTCCCTGAAGGTTTGAAGATGATTGGTTGAACGGGCGAATTTTACCGAATATATGTGTGTGTGTGTTGCAATTTGATTCCGTACACCCTTTAGATGAGTGCAGTGAGCAAGATGTGAGAAACATTGTACAGCAGGAGCGGTCCTAATGAATCGTTAGCATAAGTAAGTAAGAACCTTGGAAGAATTGCTTCCTTAGAATCTAATGGATCAATTTGAAATATGCTTCGGGTAGTTTGTGCGTTTGCACGTTGACTTTCAAATGGGCTAAACGTTGCTTTCATACAAATGCTTTGGGCCACGGTGCTACACACTTAGAAAATTTACAGTATTCGGTAATTTTTACCGAACTTTCAACAGCTGAACATTCGGTAATCCGATTTAACGGATTTCGTTAAAATTTTACATTTTTCCGGTAATTTTTTTTACAGATAACTGTAAAATTTCACCGAGATTACCGCATGTTTAGCTGTTGAATACTGTAAAATGTTCTAAGTGTGTACGTTTAGCAAGTAAGCCAAATTTGTACGTTATTTATATTACTGAGCAGCGCTGAAAGAGCTCGATCATAGTAGTCTACCTGTGAGAAATTATACAATTTAGTTAAATAAACCTGAAATAAACCTGTTAACGAAAAGACATTTTCTACTTTATTCTGAAACTTAACAGGTTATGGGCCTGCAAAAAACTGTGTCAAGTGGAAGACGACGAAAATAATTGTGAAGAAGCCGAAAAGCATTTTCAACAAGCCAAAAATAACTCGACGATGAACGATCTGAAGACTTCCCGGAAGAAGCTTGGTTACAGATACTACGCGGTTTGGAAGTTCCGGATGGAGTTGGTGCTCATCCAGGAAGAATTGTGCGACATGGTGAGTGAAGAGAAACCTGAAAGTCTGGATCCCGTTTGGAAGGAGAAGGATGCAAAAGCACGCGCGTTAATCGGCTTGTCGGTGGCCGATGGCCAGCTATGCCTCATTATCAGAGTCGGCACAAGCAAAGATATCGGCGCCAACATTTGATGAGGGGCGAATCTGCTTTTGTAAACAAACACTTTGTCTCCTAATTTATCGGAAGTCCAATACAATTTCTTGAATTGAATATATCAGCGGATAGAAATAAAACTCCTCTTTCTTAAAGAGTGCTTAATTTGTATTTGTGACCTTTAGTTCGAGAGAAAATGACTACGAAAGCCATTGTTTACAAAAGCAGATTCGCCCTAATCTAATGTTGGCGCTCATATGTGGGACGGACTCAAGGAGTACAACGAGCGATCACCATTTGAACGAAGTGGCAAATTTGATAAACAGGCTTACTGCGATGGGTGAAGAGCCGAACAACGTTGAGTATCAGAAGCTGTTGGGGCAACTCCTTTACATTTCGGTAAATTCATGGCCGGATATTTCTGCAGTGGTGTTAATCCTGAGCCGCAAAACGAGCAACCCATCTCAGAGTGACTGGCAGGAACTAAAGCGTGTTGCACGATACTTGAAGGGACTGGGCGGATTGCAAACAGGACCGAAAATCCAACAGCGGTTTAGTGATTCAATTCAACGGCGATACGATCAGCAGGAAGCAGGCATGTGTTTCACTGTCCACTGCAGAAGCGGAATTCGTGGCTTTGACGGAAGCTACACAGGAAACGCTGTTGTTAAAACGTCCGCTTGGTGGCTTCGGTGAAGACCATCAAAAACCGGTGTTGTTCAAGGACAACCAAAGCGCCCGGAGGATGCTGAACATCGGAAAGTTCAGCAACAGAACGAAACACATTGCTAGCAAGTTTCACTTCGTAAAGAACATCAAATGCTCTGGTAAGTTCGTTTCGTACATTGTCCGACAGAAGAGATGGTGGCAGATTTGCTCACCAAACTCATTGGAGGCAACACATTGTCAAGGAGAGAACCATGTGTTGATTAAAGTTCCAGCACTGTGGAGAACTGTTCGTTATTTATATTACTTAGCAACGCTGAAAGAGCTCAATCATAGTAGTCTAACTGAAAAATTATACAAGTTAGTTATTCTAGGAATAAAGTTACTGTAAACACGTTTTCCACTTTACTCCCAAGTCTGAAACTGAACAAAGAATTCCTAAGAAGACTAAAGAGGCACTAGAAAATGTTATTCATCATGGTAAGTGTAAATCTGAGAAGTTGTGAAAAATGGGACATTCTTATAGCCATTTATTGTGAAACACAATTTGTTATTCACACCATAAAAGTTTAATTCAAACTCAGAGCTAATTTGGACCTCAATTTAAAGAAAGTAAGCTCATATGCTCTCTAACATTTACTTACCGAGTAGGTTAGAGTGAAATCCATCGTATAACAGTCGTACATCCGAATCCGGTAGTCATGGTGTAGCATCTCGAGGGTAAATGTTTCAACCTACGATTAAAAGTGTACATTCCGTCAGTTTACCTGTTAAATATTTGTTCATAACTTACACTCCTTTCGACACAGGGGGCGACATCGGCGCGAAAGAACTTATTCAAAATTATCGCTGTGGCTTCGGCCTGTTGGTCAGAAAGTAGTATAATTATATAACACTTTTTTTTTTGTTGATTGATGATTTTGAACAAGCATACCGTTCGAGTCATCTGAGCACTGAATGATACGGAATAGTGGAACTGCAGGATACACATTATGATGAACAGAAGTGAGGATAAGCTTGGTAAACTTACTCCGTTAGATCCCGCTCTTAAACTGCCCACCAGCGCGGTGTAGTTGTAGTACACCTGTGGGTTGATTCATTTGCATTACGAGTTTAACTCTCTCCATCGTTTTACGGTTTAAATTTACCTCTGTTATCACAACAATGAAATGAAACAGTGTGGTCAACATTAGTGACAGACTTAGTATACGTGTTATCCTTTGGGCAGCTTGGGTAGTCATCCGATGCAGGTAACACAGACGATCAATCTCCGTAGAAAGTTTGGCGCAGATGCGTGACTTCCGTTGAGCATTCCTATCCCAGTAAGATTCGTTATCGTCAAAAAGACGCAGCGATTCCACTGCATTGTTTACTTTTTTGTTGATATTAAAATAGAGCGTTGAACACACAATTACCGTTGATTGGTACAGATTGTTGAGCATTATCATTAACATAATAGAATAACTGTTCACAATCCATGCGCTGACAAACATTGGGTCCGACCCAATAACTATTATGAACATTCCGAACGTTATGGGGAACAGCACGTAATCGACCAGGATGACTTTACGAAGATACCTTCTTACAAGTTTCCCATCAATACCGCTTGATCCGTGGCATATGGTGAAGTATATTTTAACGAAACTATTGAAAATATTCTCCACATCATTCCTGTTCAGCAGTATTATTACGTAGGAAGATACTAAAAGTACATAATTCAAAAGCATCTGTAATGCCATAAATATAGTAGTCACTGTCGTCGATTTGAAGATATCCATAGTGAGTAGAAGATAGTAAGGGATGGGGATAAATACGCCAACAAAGGTGGCTTGCAGAGTGGTTAGCAGCAGGTTCCATCTGGATCGGATGAATCGCTTGCGTTTGGCATCGAAGGATAGCGGTAGCAAGCCCAGCAGCTGAAGGGGTTGAAAAACTAGGGTTTTCAGATAGAGCACGGTTCGCTGTTGGGAGTACATCACAATGTTATCCACATACTGTGCAGATTGTAGGCCGAATTCATTCAGGAAGTGTTCCTGTTAATGAATAATAAATTCCGACAGTAGTGTACGCGACCCTATCGGAAGGGAATGATTAAACCTGAAACACCTTTGAAGTAACAGTAGATAATTCTTTGAGTGCATGAATTGTACCTGTGCATGCTCTGGTATTATTTTGGAAGTGCGCTTTTGTTTGACGATGACTTTGATGGACACGTTGCGCTTAGGTACATCTATTTAGCGTATTGGGTATATTGATGAGGAAGATTGCTTCGTGCCGTGTAAGATGTATTTTCTCTTGACTTACTTCCACAATGGATAGATATTTCCCCTGATTTTGCGTCAATAATTAGGTGATATTACTCGCTGTGATAAGTGAGATGAAGAAATAGTAAAGTCATTCGCGGTGACTCTTTGCCAATCAAATATAAAATCGTCTCTCTTTTGGCTGCGTCTTAGGTGATGTGATGTGATAGTAAGCCACCACCAGTGCCGGACTTGCCATGGCGTACAGTTCCTCCTAATTGCAAGATCAAACTGTACATACCTGTATTCTTCACTATTCCGTTGTATGAGGGGTCAAAACGGGGGTGTGAACCCGTAGGCAGAAGCGCTTAAACGAAACCCACGGAACGGATGGAGAATCTCCTTCCAACGAAACGCTCTTATTACAGGAAATGGACAGTAAGCAATACACATTTGGATTTCCGTCTGGTGGTTTGTTAAAAATAGGATTAGCACACTCACTGTAGACTGTCGGTAGATAATTAGACCTTCGCTGATCTCGATCTGACGATTTCGATCAAGGAAGTTATAATTGTCATCCATGACTTGGGCCAGATAATCACGAATTCCTCATCCATTCTGCACTTCGTCTAGCACCCTGTATTCATCCTTACCTGCTCCTGCTATTTAAAGTATGTATGTAATGTACGTAATAGAATATTATATATGTATGTACAAAATATTACTGACAGTTAGTCCTGGAAAAGCTGAAAAGCAGAGTAGATTATTCCTTTCAACAAAGATTATGTTTCAATGAAAATATATTTGCTTTAAGAAAGCAGTTTTAGTGATCGAAGAGCCTGATTGAATGATTTAAAAAAAAAATGGAATATTATTATCATAATAACACTAAACACATAAATTTATTAACAATCCTACACTGCTTATAATCAGCAGCGGGGTAGTCTAGAAGAAAATGGATATATAAAATATAAAATGGAAAATGGAAATGGCTCAGGAAGTACCAGCACATCGGTCCCAAGCTTAATGATTCGCCCCTTATAACGTAACTCACATGAACATACCCTTAAATATTCTGTAAAAATAATCCAGCGAATCAAAACAAAACAAAATCGCAAAAATGTATTGCAAGGTGCAGGTTGCAAGGTGAATTTCGGACCAAGTGGTTCTACGACAGTGAATTTCAAAGCACTAGTTTCACATTGATTGTTGTTATAATCACATGCCGGTCTTTTATGGAATAGTGGTGATAGTTCAAAAATAGTATTTTCAAGGAAATGTTATGCTGGAATGCTGAAAAACAAATTGAGCATTACAAGCATTAAACTGTCATACTGCTCCAATCTGCTCCGTGCTCTGAAATCCGAAAGTAATTTGAAATGCAAAGCTGTCGCAAATCGTGCTGAATCTATTAATTAAATGAGAATGGAAAATATATCCTGCTTGAACACAGTATTCAGTCACAGCCACTCACTTCCTTATTGACAAGTTGACAACATTGCTCAGGCTACGCCAGACAGCTTCGCCATGCTGAAATGCTGAAAAAATGTGTAGATAACTACAGTAGAAAAACGAATTAATGTCATATACTTAGGTAACCAATAAGCAGTTCCAAAGTGTCTTTACGGCAGCACATCAAACAAATAAGACACCTTAAATGCCATATAAATGCCGCTTTTGGCCCAATATACGGCTGCTTTACTGCAATGCTATGATAATGCTTCCTAAATGCTATTTTGCATTCGAAATGCTTATTACAGGCTATAAGAATTTAAATAGCAGGTGAAACCCAACTTTACAACAGGTAGCATTCAAGATGCTAATATAATGCTTATATAATGCTTGTCGCATGTGAAATGCAGATTATGAACTGACTTTTAACTTCGGATCAATGGAACTGAGTCTTAGCTTCGGATCTTGACAAAGAAGCCCTACTGATCCCTTGCGGCACGTCAAGCTGGCCAGTTCAACGCAAGGGAGCATTGGTCCAAATCCATCTCCTCAGGAAGGTTGAACTCCTCATGTAACTTCTTTCGCACCACGTCATATTTAAGAGCTATGGCATACAGAACATTGTATTCTCGGTGAGTTGTTTTCTTCAGTATTGTATTCTTCATCTTCACATCCGTCAATGTGAGGTGGTGATCAGTACTTCTTGTAGTCCAAAATCCTTTGATTAATCCGATTCTTACATTGCTGCAAAGTGCTACCATGTTACTTCTATTTTGACGATAAGTTTTGTAGGCTACGGAATTGTAAGAATTATTTCAACTCTAAACCATTTTCGTTGCAATGTACAAATCCTTAATTTTGCCTACATATTTATAATCACCCTCTTCTAATACATCTGATCCTATTTGAGCGTTCCAGTCTCCTACAATTATCAGCTTCCTCTTAATATGGTCTTTATCTATTTCTTTACCCAAGGTGGCAAAAAAAGTGATATGCTTTTTTATTTGGCCCCTGAACATTTACAAGAATAAGCATAATTTTCTTGTTAATTTTAACAGCGGTCGAAATTGTTCCATATCCCATTTTTCCATTTCTCCTGGTTCAAATCCTGTACAATTCCTCAATAAAAACGCCAACCCCCTTGCTTGCTATTTTTGTTGCTAACTACGAACCATCTATGGTTTTTGGTCTCAACTGTGCAACCCAAAACATTTACCTCTCGTAAAGCTGCTATGTCAGTATTATGTTCTATCAACATATTATTTATTTCTTCTCGTTTTTCAGTCTCTCAGCCAATAAGTATGCTAATTCTAATAAATTTGATTTTTTTCTTTTCCATTACCTATATCTTGATCGCTGATTGTGTCTGAGCTGATATTTCTTTATTACTTTTAAAACCCGCTTGTCTCTTGAACTCTTCTACTTCCACTCTTAGGTTTACATTGCGCCTTCATCTATTCCATCACTTACAACCAATTCTTTTTCTCTTTTCTTTTGCACATTTGATTCCTCTTCTCTGATGTCTTCTTCCAGACTAGCTTCTGCAGAAATTTGAAATATGTGTAACTATATGTATATACATGTATATGAGGGTTGGATCTCACTCAATTACTACTATCCAAAGCTTATTTTAATCCTATGATTTTTTTTTCTTTATTTTCCGTCGGCCTATTTCCTCACATGGTGACAATCACCGACGCTAGGAAGACGACTCCACCACCTGGACCCTACCTATCGACTCATGAGTATGAGCCGGGACCAACGGCTTTACTTTCCCTTCCGAAGAAAGACGTGACCAGCTTTTTTGCCTCAGAAAAACCGCCGACGTCGACTGGGATTGATCCCGAACCCACTGGGGTGCCAAGTAGCAGTCACGCTTACCACTACACCACCGACGCCGGCAATGATGTGTTCGAGATTGCATCAGCCATACACCCTTCGTATGGTTTTGGGAGTTATCTTTGCAGCTCAATGTTTCGTGATGTGAAAAAGCTAGTTCCCTTTTTTGTGTTGAGCATTAAACAACGGGCTGCTCGGGGTGGCTGAGGCCAGAGCCAGCGACGAGTGAACTATCCACTGAGTGAGCTCTCCTCCGGGGAGGCGGTTGTGGAATCGATGAACTTCCGGAACTTCCGCCGGGCATGATTAGCGATGTGTTGAAGTTGCCGAACTGCGATATCATCACTAGGGAAGCAGGTCCGAGATGAATCACACTCAAAGTCCGGTACTTCCAACATTAGGCCACAAATTATTCAATTGAACAACTATCACGCAACAAAACGCAATGTGACGATGACGACTTCTTCTGGACGACCATTTTGCCGTACTTCCATTATTTTTTCTTTCTTTGTTTAATTATCATCCACGAAGTTTGATTCACCTCCAATAGATCCGGTTCCACGTAGTAACACAGGACAAGGGAACTTCACGTCCGGACACCCGAATTTGATTATCCCATTGTACACTTGCACCGCACCAATCCCTCCTCAGCCATCAAAAGATTTTACCAAATTATTATTTAGTACGTTTAACACAGATGTTTTTATGGTGTTCATTAGCTTTGACGCACTCCTATCGATTAATTATTTATGCGTAATGGAGCAACAAACACTAAAACTTGAAAATCACAATCGCAGAAAACTGAAAAAAAACGTGACATCACACGAAAACCAAATTGTTCGGGGGCAGAGCTTGCTGCGATCTCTCGTACCCTTTCAATTTTCCCAAGTATTCAACTACTGAGAAACTATTGTTAAAACAGCAGGCTATTATCCATACTTTATATATTTCAAAGAAAACATTCAAATTCATTCGTTTAGATTTATAATTATTCCTAAAAATTTGAGATATGACTCTGTGTCTCGTGAACTTGTTTGTAAAATGATAGCCTCTCCTAGCGTGGCGGAAGATAAGAAAATATATTTCATGTCCGATGGAGTTGCATTTCAACATAATTTTACTAGCTAGTGCAAATTTGAACATTCATACGAAATTGACGCAGCATGGCATTTCTTTTGCGACGTCGTATGAATAAAGGTCCATGTGACGCTATTATTGGTGGAAGAGTCACATGGCGGCTAATGGGAGCTCTCAAACGGCTCAAACCGACGCGATAAAACAACGCTTTTTGCGCGACATCGCAGCGTTTCTTTTTGCTCGTAGGAGTACTCGGCGAAATGCAAAAACAGTTCTAGGCGGGTTTTCGTTCCGGTCGGTTGAGTCTTGTTTAACTCTCCAGCTCGTGCGCGCTAATTTGAGATTGTAATAAATTTTCATTCCCTCTCCGATAGTGTAACCGTATCGCAGCATAGTTCGATCCAAAGCGAGTTTTAACGTGTGTTATTAGGCCTATTGTGTTGCGTTTCAATGTGGAAAATATTAAAATTATTAAAATGCTTAAACCGAAGGTCAGATTATTAGTGGCGTCCGCGATGCTTGGAAAAAAAGTGAAAATGTGCAAATCATTCTTGATGTGTATGTGTGCGAGAGTAAGCAACTCACATAATGCATCTCGGTTATAAAGCTGCTTGAAAGCGTATGGTAGTGAGATTTAAAAATATGCAGAAGAAAATGATAAGCAGGTGGGGATTATCAGTTTCAGAAACTGAGTATTTCACGTCATTATGTTTCCTTGAATTGATTTTTAGGTAGTGGAGTTTGCATCGAAATGCCTTTTGCCAAAGTGTGAATCAATTGTGGTTGAAATCGCGATTGTTGCTTTCGGTTTGTGCGTTTAGTGCGACGATTCCTATCGAGGATGCGTGGAGAAAACTGTGAAAAGGTTCGTTTCGGCAGCAGTAAGATCTAGCAGTGCGGGTGTATTTTGTGCCCATTGTGCAGTCGTATGTTCGCCTTGCGGTTATGTGTTCGTTGGTGGGTTCTCGTCTTTATTGTGTATCTAGAGTGTCGCTACTGTGTTCACGAATTGTTTCATGGTGCTTTGTGTTTCACGGCGATGAATGAATCTTAAGCGAGCATTGATGTATGATGACATCATTTAGGAGAAATTCGCTGTAATGAGAAACTGCACGTGAGAAGCGATCTGAAGTAAGGCAGATAGCGATGACTAGCTTCTAGGATGATGGAGGTAAGTTTTTTCCTTTTATTTTTCAATATTTTCAACGTAGGGGTTAATTATAGAAGTCGTGTCGAGCAGCTCGTTTCGACACTTGTCACTGTTGAGTCGAGATAAATTGCGCATTACAGAAGCCGACTGAATCTGATCGAGTTTGCAACCGAACTGGACTGTTGATTTTAATATAACACGAAGTTGGGAATTGAGGTATTTTTCGGGGAAGTGATTAATTAATACGTGAACTTGATTTTGATTTTATTTCAAAGATGATTCAGAAGAGGAGTTATTATCAATTATAATGAAGCTGTTGACAGCATTAATTCTTTAACCCTTTTGCATTCATAGGTTGCTGTTTAGATAAGCAGTGGTCGATCTCACTTCAACTCTATGACTTTCTGGTAGAGCATTCAATTATTTTGATAAGCTTCCAGTACCCTAAGTGTAAAATTTTTCAGAATCGAGGATTTTTTTTTCAATTTTGGGAAGTTTCTCTGCACACTTAGTTTTTTACTGAGGTTGATAAATTTGTACTGAGTTTTCAAACAGCTGAAAATGTCAGTAAACTTTGAATCATGTATGTGTATGTATGTAAGGTAGCCACCATCCCTTCTAAGACTTGTCATGTATGCAGCTCCACTTAATAGCAAGATCCAGTTACCGGTTTGCATTCACAGTAACGCTGTATGAAGGGCCTAAAACGGTGGGGTGGGCCCGTAAGCGAGACACTTACGCGAAATTCGCGAAACACCGCGGGAAATTCAACATCTCCTTTCAACGATACGATCCAACAAATTGAATAACCCAATTCGCAATACTTTCTATAGCTTTCTACGGGATGGTTTGTTAAGAAGGGCGCGTCACTCGCGCTGAAACTGTTGGAGTAGAACTCACAGTATCGAATTGGTAGGATTAAGAAAATGATACTGTTTGTTCCCTCCTAGACGCCGGTTGTCATACCACTTCATTGTCCAATTCCAGCTTGAGTGATACCCTGATGCTCCCTCCCTTCCCAATATATAGTCAATGTCATATAGTAATATATAATACCCTCTCGTGGGTCAAATTTTCCACCTTGTCGACGGTGAGAGGGCTTATCTCATGCTATAAACATGCATGTGAGACCAAGAATTTGACCAGTAGGAGAACGTCCATTAATTACGTCACGCAAAAATTGACTTTTTTTAACCCCCCCTCCCCCCCTTGTCACGTTTTT
Organism: Aedes japonicus; assembly: GCA_034211315.2. Lineage (NCBI taxonomy): Eukaryota > Metazoa > Arthropoda > Insecta > Diptera > Culicidae > Aedes > Aedes japonicus. The sequence goes on along the minus strand of JASCZW010006348.1, from coordinate 37,025 downwards.
TGTATGGATCTCCAAATTTTTTTGTATGGATCGTCACGTTTTCTCAAACCCCCCCTCCCCCCTTACTGCGTGACATAATTAATGGACCTTCCCTAGTGAAAGTATCACATATTCTAGTCATTTTTTCACTGCCACGTCGTAGAACGTTTATATAAAGGCACTAACATCAGGTGTGATACTGGCCGCAATTCACTCTTAAACTTCTTACTTTCAATCTTAGGGAAATGACTAAAAGTACACTTTTCATCTTCGTGGCAGCTTATGTTGTTATTTATCCATATGTTTTGTGGAATAAATAACCAAAATACCTGGTTTGATAATGGTATAATAAGTCAATGTAATTGCAAAATCTTCGAAAAGGGTGAATGTTTTGATCGGGGTAATTATCTCACTGTTCGAAGTGAAGCACAAAGTCATAGAAAAGTGATACTTAAGACGGACGAGGACAAGCTGCTTTATTAGAGATAGGACGCGGAGGGCCCGCTTAGGATACCTGCTGCTTGCAGACTTCTTCAGTGTCGAGTACTCGACTTCGACACTGAGGAGGTCTGTGGGTGGCGGACGGGGTGGGCCTGTCTGTCGGGAGATGGGCTCGTGGTGGAATTGGGGGGAGTTTTGCTCGCGTACGCTGGCGAGGGTTTGGATTGGTGTTTCAGGGTTTTATTTTTTGTTTTGTGAAGGGTGGTCGAGTGGGGTGTTGGTTTTTGGATTCTCCTGGTTTCCCAATCACAATCGTTGTACTAATACGCTCAAAGGGGTTTTTTAAAAAATAGTGTTTGAAAAAAGTGAAAGCTTTCCATGTGGTTTACATCAGTACCAGTGTTTGATGAATCATCCTCAATATCCTAGGGTTATCGTTTTCTAGGTACCTCCTTGTTTGTATAGTTCAAAGATTTCAAACACGGCACATAGGTGGATGTAATGCGAGGCGATGAGATTGTATCCCTCATACCACACTATGAATTAATAAAAAGGTTAATTTTTTTTTTTTTAAACCCGCTAGATAGGAGGTAGACCAGTTCTTTTAGATGTTTCAAATTAGTTCTTATTCGAAATATTTTTAATTTGGGATAACAACTAAATCCCAAGTTGTAGAGTAGACTGTAAGACTGTAGAGTTGTATTTTTTTTTTCTTCGTTTATGGTTAGTTTAGAATGACTCAAACGTTTTAGTCAGGAAAACAAAAAATCGTAATGAAAATATCACCAATAATCTCACTAAAATATTTTTCTTCTCATTTTTATGTTACTCACTCTCTGCACGCGGTTTTGCAACCACCTTGACCGCAAGCGGATGTGAAATTGAAGTACCTGATGGAACTCAAGCCCCACACACGCGGCTAACGTAACACCGTGAGGCAACGAGTGTTCATTCCGGATTTCAAGAGTTGAATGCTGCCCTAGTCAAACATGACATCAATAATGGGAAAGAAGATGGACACAGGAGCACAGGAAGAGAAGTATAGCCAGGACCCAGTAAGTATATACTAAATCAAAATTATATTATTCACAAAATGCGATAAAAAGATTTATGGTAAAACACTCACTACTAGCACCGATTAATATACAAATTGAACATTTCAGGCCATTTTGTAGCAGCGCAATCATCTCTATCCAAAGACACTACAAACCCCTCCCCCAACCTAATCCTTATCCCCACCCATGGCGATCATGTAGCCTGCATGTGGCGAGTCAGCCATTACCCCTCCTTCTCTATCAGCCTTGGATTGACTTGCGCTCTTACTGCCCCACCCTGTGCTGCAAAATGAAAATGAAATGTCATATAGTAATATATAATATATAGTGAATGAATATTATAATGATAAAAAATATTGTGAATGAATATATGAATGATAATAACAATTCCCTTTGTAAACCTGAAAATGTAGACAATAATGTAGCAACGAGATATTTTTTAATAATTTTTTTTTACAAAACTTGGGATATCCATGGATGATCTGAAATCGTATAATATATAAAGAATAGTAAACCTTAAATTTCGAAGTGAATTGTTCCATTTTCTTGCATCACAAGAACTTTTTGTAGTGAGTCTCACAGGTCTTATAGTGATTTTAATTAAATGAATTTAACTGCCATAAGATCAAATCATTTAAATCATTTGTCAAGGCTCAAACGCGTTAGCTTTGTGGAGCCGTTATTCTATGTACATTGAAATTGGAAACTGTTGTTGTTGCATATCGGTGATTGACCGTACAATAAGCACTCTAGCAAGTGCTCTGGATCTCGGAATGTAAACGATCTGAAAAGAGACACAAAAAGGGGCAATGGAGGGCGGCACAAAAACGGGGAACAACGATGAGGGGGAAGACTTGGAAAATTACAAGATCAAACGCTACTAGATTTTCAAATCGATCCGTTTTAGAAAATCGTTGATTAATTTCATGCATTCGAGATCGCGGCAGGCCAGAACTTCTCTAATTGGTTTAGCAGGTTGTTTTCCTCGGGCCCTGAGGAAATCATATAAGTCGGATCTCGCCACATGATATAAGGTGCATGACCAGACAGCATGCTCGATGTCGTGATAAGACAGCATGCTCATTTCTATAGAGATGCGCGTTTAAGGAACAATGGTTGGACATAAGCCTTGACATTATGCGGATAAAATCGCGGCTTATGTTCAACCCTTTGAACCAAGATTTTCTCGAAACCTGTGGGAGAATAGAATGTAGCCATCTTCTCAGATCATCGTCAATCAACTTTTGTTGCCAGTTGATGAGCGCTTGCTGGCGAGCAATTGTAAAAAAATCATTGAAGGCGATTTGTCGCTCGTAAATATCGCCTTCCATAGCGCCCACATTAACCAGAGAGTCCGCTTTCTCATTACCCGGTGTAGTACCCTGCAAGTTCCGCAACGTATATTGAACAAGGATTCTGAAGCTTGTATGAGGTGCTATGAAGATCGTTGAATACACCAATATGCATTGATTATTGACCCATCTGTGTAAAACTTCTCTGATGTAACGTGGTGGTACTTGCTCGCGAAAACTGAAGGTACAAATGTCGAACGATGGGTCTCTGGAATTCCCCGAATTTCTTGTCTCATCGTAAGATCGAGTTTCACAGACGAGCAAAAAAGATCAGGAAAATCCGCCTGATTGGGATTGAACGAGGATGGTCCAATCTCCAGAGTCATGTACTCATAGTACAAGCTCATGAACAGTGTTTGAGGATTTCGCTCACTTTTCAAAATTCTCGATTACCAATGTGTTCAATATTTCGCAACGGATGAAAAACCGGAACGACAATTCCGCGAAACGATCGGTTAAGGGAAGTACCCCGGCGAGAACTTCAAGGCTCATAGTATGCGTCGAATGCATACAGCCTAGCGCGGTTCTAAGGCAACGGTATTGATTCCATTGTAGCTTCAAGGTGTGTGTGTTGGCCGCCGATTGGAAACAAAAGCTACCATATTCCAAGACCGACAGGATGGTAGTTTGATATAACATTATAAGAATTCCCGGATCGGCGCCCCGCCAAGTGCCGATGATGGATCGAAGAAAATTGGTTCTTTGTTGGCACTTTTGCTTTAGATACGCAACATGCCTTCCCCAAGTGCATCTGGAATCGAACCAGACACCTAAATACTTGAAAGACATGCTATGATGGTTTTTCCCGTGAGGTGAAGCTGTAACTGTGCTGGAAAATGCTTCCATAAAAAAAACAACCATCTCAGGTTTCTCAGGAGACAATTCGATCCCTAGCTTTATTGCCCAAGAATACAAACTGTCTAGGGTATCTTGCAATAGTTCTTGCAGGTACGGTGTATTAGGTCCAACAACGGAGACCACGCCGTCATCTTCAAGCTGCCGTAGCGTGAAATTTTCAGCAAGACATTCATCAATGTCTTTGACATAGAAGTTACACAGAAGGGGGCTTAAGCATGAGCCCTGAGGGAGACCCATGTAGCTAAGTCGTGAAGTTGTCGAGTTTCCATGAGAAAAGCTCATATGTTTCTCGGACAACAAATTGTTCAAAAAGTTGTTTAGAATTGGTGAAAGCCCACTAGCGTGGAGTTTGTCCGACAGGACTTCAATGCATACAGAATCAAAAGCCCCCTTGATGTCCAAGAAAACTGAACCCTTTTGCTTTTTTTCAGTGAAGGCTAGTTGAATTTCAGTTGAATGCAACGCCAGGCAGTCGTTCGTTCCTTTGCCTTTGCGGAAACTTCTAGGTATTTAACCTCTTTGCAAAAAGGGATTTCTAATCCTCTTAGCTGAAGATCTTTTAGATTCAACCTCCTTTTCCTGGTGAAAGGTACAATTACTACTTTTGATGGATTTCTCTTTTTACCCCTTGAACCCAATTTATTATGTTCATGTCAAAGATCGTATTCTTCATGGCACGAGTCATACGAGAATAGAAAACGTTATCGGAAGCTCCATCAATATCTTAGAAAGTGCAAAGTGCTACTTCTTTTACCGATAGAGTTTTGCTACCTTCGATACCACAGTATGGAGAGCCGTAACTGTTCATTTACCTGACTGTGAAGCAAACTGAAACTCAGATAGTGGATGTTTGATCATGTAATTTGAATTGATATAATCAGTTGAACGTGTTGAAGTTGAAGTTGATCTTTTTTTTTACAATTGAAATGATCTCACCTACCTCTGCAAGGTGTTATAATTTTAATGTTGTATTGTGGGACATGAACCAGCCCAGGGTTGAAAATCTCGTTGATGGAGAAATAAAAAAAGAAGTTGTATTGTAATGTTGTGTATTGTAAATTAAAATGTTTTTGCTTCAATCCAATACATTTGATAAGTTTGCTTTCACATCCCGACCTCAGACAGTCTTCTCCTTTCAGAGAGCGAATAATGACGCTATAGCCATAAGGCAGATGAAGCTATAGTCCCTACAGTTTGAAGAGGAATGGAGCATCACTTAACCTTTTTAGACTAGATCCTGCAAACGACGATTTTTAAATAAATGTTTGTTCTGTACACCATTCTTTTTAACTATTCTCTCCGACTGAAGGCTATGTGGACTCACTGTGTCTTCTTAATGTAGATACTAAATCCGCCCTATCTCCAACGGTTGCATGGACGTGGACAGATGAGCGTTCGAGGAGAGTCTTCGTTGAGATTATTTCGTGAAGAAACGAATCAGTGCCTAGTTTCGTTTCATGGTGACATGCAATAATGTCTTCAAAGAATCATTTCTCATCGTAGCCATCCACGAGATGTAGCCATCTGTAGCCATCCAAACGGTGAAAACTTGACAGCTGCTACGTGGAAACTAAATATCAGATAGTTGAAACTGCACCAACAGAATGAGGTAACTAGTTATGGAGGCAAAAATCTAAAATGAAAGCAAATCGTAATTCGACATCGTTTCCAACTTGATCTAACCATTCATCTTACTTGGCAAAACAACCTAAAATCCAACGTGAACAATCCGAACAAACTGACTTTGTAATCGTGATGCAGCAACTCATAAGTGAAGACTTCAATCTGTATGATTCGAAAAGGAGGTAAAACATTTGGCTATGTAAAAAGAAGGTTAATTTCATAATTACACTGATCTCTACTCGTTCATCGACATCGGCTCGGATGAACTCATTCAGCAAAATTCCGGTTCTCTCGGCCTGAAACAGAAAATCAAATCAAACACTTTCAAAACAATAGCCATTCCTTCAAATCCACTCGTACCGTATTGGTTAGATGATAGCAGCTGGAAGCTGTGCAATAAAACGAAGATGCCAGGATAATCACATACAAAAAACTGAGCGCATACTTCTCGTAGTTGGGATACAACCCCCGACGCAGGTTGTTGCCAATTCCAGTGTAGAAAAAGAAAACCTAAAAGGCATATTTCCTCTTTATACATATTTGAACCTCAACTATTTTCCTGCACTACCTCTGAAATTATGATGAAAAATTCTATCAAAGTTGCGACCAGTATCGAAGCGTCGTATATTTTCACCGTTCGTCGAACGCTTCTCGTGACGAGCCGATGTAGCCGGCAAAGTCGTGCAATTTCATCGCCTACTATCTTGCAGAGAGCTTTCTTCTGCGCCTCATGAGTGGTCCAGTAGGACAGGTTTCGATCGAGTTGACGCAGACGTTTGATTGATGTTGTTACCCGTCGATTCACGGAATCATAAAGTGTGGCTTCGACCGTCATTGCACAGATGAAGAAGTTTGTCACAGTCATCAATCGATACGGGGAAATTGAGAATATGATCCAAAATGTTGTTAGTTGATAATCTAAACCAACAACATTTATTACCAGTAGAATGTAAGCTATTGTTGATATTAAATAGGTAACGTTCAAGAAGTAAATTTTGTTGGTGATCTGATTTAAAACGATCCTATCAATTTGATCGACGTTGTTCAATAGCACAAAGAACAATTTGAGAACGTCGTTGGCCGTTGCTTCAAGCAATTTAATATGACAACATGTTTTTATAAATATGGATAGTTCGAAAACGTAATCCAGTGTCAGTTGAACGGTTATCATCAGAAAGCATAGCTGTGAACCGGTGTTGCTGATGTTGGCTAGCACATGGTAGTAGGCCCAGGGTACAACTGTCAGAAGTAGGACGATGTTGACGATCGTGAAAGCAAACCAGGTGTAGGATTTTTTGAACTGCCTCTTCCGAATGTCGAACGAAAATGGGAAAATGCCCAACAGCTGTAGTGGGCGGAAAACGAGCTTTCGTAGGCTTTGAAGGTGGTGTTCGTTGGTGTACATGATATGCTGTGTGCTGAATACGGAAGTGATGCGTGAAAATTGTATATGATGGTGCGCTTCATGTTGACGTGGATCAATATTGAATGAGGTTTACGTTGTCGTCCAATCCATTAGTGTCATGGTATTGCATGCATTCAGGAAATGTATTTCTACAGATCGTTTTGTAAAGAAACACTGTATTTGAATTGAAGTAAAGGCTTGTCCACAATAGATATGTTTTGACAGACAACCTATTGGAAAACTGTCAACTTCACGTAAACGCATCCGCAACGTATCAATTGTGGGCCAGTCATAAGCAGTGCTGGAATTCCCAGCTTACAATGTGGCTGTAATGTTTACGCTGGCAGTGTTCCATCACAATTGATTGAATGGTTACAGTCACGGCTTTGGAACAAGAACAGATGCGTAGGAAATTTTGTGCACTTATTTCGAGAATCCATACGCGTCAAATAGATATTTCGAAAATCAGCTCAGAATTCACCATTCAACCCTATCCCGTGTGATCAAAACATTCAAGAAGCATCAAACGAGCACGCGGAAGGATAATAGCGGTAGGAAACGTAAGACCGCAGATCCGGTGAATGTCAAGAAAAAAAATGATCCTCTTCAATCGTCGACCCAACTTCTCGTTTCGGGATGCGGCAAGGTTGGCGAATGCTTCAATTTGTTAAGGGCAAAAAACAATAAAACGTACAAAATTTGGACTACCCCGATTATGAGTGATAGCAGAACAGGGTGGCCAAGACCCGCGCAAGAAAGCTGTACCGGCAGTAGATCAAGGCCGACCACAAACAGTTGTGCGGAAGGAGAAACCTCCCAAACTCGAAATTAGAAGAATTCTTCTAATTTCTAGTTACAGGTATTCCACTAAACAGCTCAAACCCTCTAGGATTCTCCCAAACTCGCCAAGCAGTTTCATGTCCGGTAGGTGATCTATGGACGTGACAAAATTAGTCAGTTCTTCATCACATCAGACCTCATCAACGGGCAAATTTACAAGGATGGCCAATGTTTCTATAGCAGCGAGAAGATCAGCATTGTTTCTGACCAAGATATGGCGAGTCTACTGAAGTGCCAGGATTTTCAATCGGCTCCCATGGATTGGAGACCGCATTGAAAATCCTGCCATTCCAGTCTTAGACCCGCCATTACAGTCTTGGTATAGAAACAATTATGTGATTTTCGCTCACTATAGAAATATTGGGCCATCAGGGTGGCAAAAACTTCGTAAAACTCCTGAGGTGTTGAAAAAAACTTGAAGAAAGAGTAGTTGGAACTGTAAAAACAAGATTGCCCCACCATTGCCCAAAATCTAATGCGGAGTGCCAAGGCAAAGTTGCGTTAATTTGAATATGGAGATGAGGTCCAATAAAGTAATGATTTTCAAACATAACTTCTTAATGTTGTTGAAACATAACCTTTTAAAGTTTGAGGAGTATTGAATTTGTACAGATTTTTGATGATCATTTTCCTACTGAATTGTTGGTATTCCCACCCTATAAAGTAGGAGTCTGAATTATACCTTAAATATTTCAAAATCATAAAAGATTGTTTTCCCATTTATGGAAAAATAATTGAATTATAAATTTTTAAGCATATTAGAACATTCAGGCATCATCAAGTTAATTGGATCAGGTAATTGGAGCGAAGGCAGATTTTTGGTTGATTTGATACATTCTATGGAAGTTAGTAAACAAAAACTGACCAGGCATGGTGCAGGCCCTGGAACAAAGACTAAACAGATGGTGGAGAAGTTCACACCCGGTTCAAATTAAGTTTCATGGAACTTTCTTGCTGAACAACATAACATTTTGCATTCTGTAAGAACATAAACATCAACTTAGTACCGCATGCGTGATAATGTTTGTAATAAAATATCTTGATCGTGAGTTGAATACTGAATGAAGTATATCGATATGCTTGTGCACCTGTAAACATTACATACTTTCCTTACTTTACTTTTGCTATTCCAAAGTACCTTCAGGGCCGCACCTGAGCCACAATGTTTCGCCAAGAAATTCGGTATAGGGCTGCTTGTCTCCAATTTCTCGTGCGTGCTACACTTCCTAGGCCTTGCTCAACTAACAGCTAACCACCTAGCTCGGTGCGCTGCCTTACGTCTTGTACTGACCGGATTCGCAACAAACACTATTTTTGCGGGATTGTTTTCTGGCATTCTTAGTTCCTTAAAACGTGTACCGTCGGGCTGGTAGCGAGTCACTTTTTAGTGACTTGGTCACTATTTTGAGTCTAGTCACTAAAAAGTTACTATTTGCATCCAAAAGTCACTAAAGTCACTATTTTTCGGAAAATGGTCACTAAAGTCATTATTTTCGCACTTCTGAATGTAAAAAGTTAAAAAAATTTCACTTGTTCATATTGTACAATAGTCAACAAAATTCGGCATTAGTCAACAAAAGTCGAGAAGTAAAAACTAGAACGCTGTCCTGCCTCTACCTCAATTGAACTTGTCAAATGCAGAGTGCTGGTCGGTCACAGCACTCTAGATTAGCTTGAATGCGATGCACATGGTCCCGTAGTATAACATCTTTCATTGTGTTTACAATGTTCCAGCTATTTCATAATAATTTTTCATATTTCTATACAAACAAACCTAGTGAAGTCCATGACGAATCGAACGGGATAGGTGTGAAAACTTGAAACGTTTTTCCAACATACAAATAAAATGTCCAATAAAGAAACTACATACAAGAATCAAGTTATATTTTATTTACACTCACTTTTTTTTCAAAAATATTTTGTTTGATTCAGTTTTTTCAAAAGTGGACTAGCCTTTCGGTATCCAAATAGTCGAGAAAAGTGGGAACAAAGAGTTTATTTTCGATTATTCACGTAGTAATTCTGAATCTAGATTTGATTGTTCTTATCCCGTCAGTCAAGCAAACTCAATTCCATCATAGATGAAATCGGGATACACTGCAATTCGACCAGATATAAAAGCGTAATGATTTCAAAGTTCCATATAAACTCGTACACTAGAATTTTATATTTTGCTGAAATTTCTGAGACAAATAGTCTTAGTTTATTATACAGTAGATTTTAAAAATTCACAATTAATCGAATATATAAGCTTATTCTGACTTTGCTTGACTGCTGTTGAACCGAATATTTTTGTGCAAAGTTGTAAAACTTGTTAATTAGAAATTGATTTAAATTTTTTTGATGAAGTTTACAAGCTATTGTTAAGCATACTGATCTATTTCAATAATAATTTCTAAGGTTTCTTCTAAAAAGAAGAACCACTCATACATGTAATGTACGCTGATCTGGAAAGGTTGATGCAAACCATAATCGTTTGAGTTTGCAAGCCCAAATTGTGGCCTGCGAATACTTCACTTCCAGAGAGCAGTCGGTCCAGAGGACTTTATTAAGAACTTGCTACCTACCCTTTCAGGCCTTTTTATATAAGCAATTTCAATAACATAGAAATGATTGAATAAAGTAGGAAATATTTTTTTGAGATGTACTGGGTCGTCCAAACAGCCCAGGAAAGCCCAGGAAACTAAGATGAACAGTTGTAACAGTAGCTTTATTCGCTTTACCATAATATGATAGGTATTCAAATATATTCAATGAATATCCTGGAAGACCAACTGTGACTATGAGATAATCGTGGGATTTTCTATGCCAAACAAACTAACTTAACTTTGTATAGCCCATAGAGCTATTGTTACAATTGTAGACCTTAAATTTTGAAGGACAGTTTGAATGAACTGAAACTAGCAAGGTTATCCTTTGACGTCTAAGGACGTTTTAAAATATTCATTGAATTTGTTTGAATATTTATCGTAGCTTTGTATAGCCCAAAAAGCTACGGTTGCTACGGTATATCGGAAGTTCTGAACTCAAGATCAGTTCAAGGTATCTCATTATTTTCCAAAAGACTCACTTGATTTGGTCAAATACATATTGCTACTTTGCTAAGTCCAAAAAAGCTGGTGATTTTAAGCTACAATTCCAAACTTAATATATTCGGCTGTAGATTTTAAGTTTTGAATTCCAGGAAAGTTTGGACCTAGAACAGCAGAAAATTATCTCATAATGTCTGTTGTTCTTCCAAAATATTAATTTTCGTTCTGACTGTTGGCCATAGTTTGGATGACCTAGAACATGTCATATTGCTTTGGAATGTTTTTTTACTTTAAAAATATTTATTTAATATGTTTGAATATTTATTGTAACTTTGTATTGCCTAAAATTTACTGTTACAACTTCAAATCTTGAGTTCTGAACCCTCAGGCAGTTTGGATGACCTAGACCATCCCAAGATTATCTTCTTATGTATTTTTACGTTCGAAAATATTCACTGAATATACTTGAATACGTGACGTTACTTTGTATAGCCCAACAAACTACTTTTACTACAGTATATTTCAAGTTAGGAACTCCAGGACGGCTTGTATTTTCTAGAGGAACTCAAAGTTATAAAATAATGAGTGTTACCCTTCCAAAAGATTCATTGAATATGTTTGAATCCCAATATATAGCTCAAAAAACTTTTGTTGCAATAGTAGATCTTATGTTTTGAACTTTAGCACAGTTTGGAGTACATAGAATATCCCAAGATTGTCGCATTATGTCTGTAAGCCTTCCACACTATTCAATCAATATAAATACATATTGTCCCTTTACACACTCCACACACCTAATGTTACAACTGTAGATCTTGTGTTCTGAACTCAAGGATAGTTTGGATGACCTAGGTTATCCCCGTTCATCTCATGGTGTTTTTCTTAACGTTCGAAAATATTTACTATATATGGTTTAACACGTAGCGTAATTTTGTATAGCCCAAAAAGCTATAGTTACTACTGTCGATCTTAAGTTCTGAACTCAAGGACAGTTTCGATTACTTAGAACATCATCAAGTTTTCAAATAATGACTGTTGATTCCAAAAGGTTTATGCAATATGTTTGAATACATATCGGAACCTTATACAGCTCTAAAAGTTTCTGTTACAACTGTAGATCTGATTTTCGGAGCTCTGGTTCATTTTGGATAACCTAGAACATTCCAGAAAGATAAAAACATATTGAATGTTTATCAACGAGAAACCAATAATACGTATGCAAATGTACAATTTTCTGAAACAACGCTTTACACTATTAATAAGGCATTTATTTTTTCTTCCTGAACTTCTTCAGTAAAATATGTCAGAAGTAATTCTAGCACAGACCATGCTGGAACTGGAAGGCGTTTCAACCATGCGTATAGACCCATCTTCGCAAAAATGAGCTGCGGACCAAGTGTAGGAGGTCGTGGAGAAAAAAAAGTCGCTTGATTACGTCGCTTCTTTACAAAGAAAAACCCAAAAAGTGGCTCTGCGCCGCAGTATTATTCATTATTTGAAAACGGGGGTAATGACTTAGTTAATTTTTACTGTACTTATGCAATTCATAAAACAAATGTATAAAAGATTAAAAAATACTTAAATTTGTAAATCACTTTTTAGTCACTATTTGGTCACTATTTTTCTCACTATTTTTAATCACTAAAGTCACTATTATTTATCCCTCAATCCGCTACCAGCCCTGCGTCCATTGTAGCCTGCCAGCTTTAGCGACTTTCTAGAGGGTGTTCGATTTATCTCCTCCATACGTCGTTTTGAAATGCACCTCCAAAGAAGGTACTAAGAACGTCGTTCAAAAACTCCAAGTACTTGCAGGACCGGCCTTATCAGCGTCTTGTACATGGTACACTTAGTACGGGGGTAAACTAACTCATCTACCACCTTGAATCCATCTCCGTCGATTATCACACTTTTGCCTGTGTGAGCTCTTGGTTCATCCTGCCAGGAGACAATTTTCACGTAGTCAGCGATGCAAATGAATTGACTGGATTCATTGATAATCGTGCCCGCACGTTTCATAACACCTTCTAGCGCATGAAACATGGAAGAACATCGCCTTGCCGAAGTCTTTCGCGTGTTCATACGAGTCCGATAACGCACCCGATATCTTCACACTGCTCTGTTCACCATGCATCATTGCTTTGATCTAGTCAGTTTCCTAGTGTTCGTCCATAATTTTCCATGGCTCTTCACGATCAATAGTATCGCGTGTGATTTGTATGGAGCGTAGACTAAGGTCAACCCCCTTTCCTTCAGTCTACGTGGTTTATGAATAGCCCCTAAAGCTACTTGGTACAGCCGCAGATCTGGTAGATAGTATAACCATCCATATGCGTATGTACAATCGATGCTTTCCAGCAAACCGCCTGCAGCGCTACATTGTCGAACCTGCGGACCCTCTATAAGTCGGAGATAATATGGGATCTTTCCAAGAAATTGAGAGACTTACAGTAAAGCCTGTGCTCGTTAAATTTGCACGAAAATAATATCAGCAAAAAAAATACACATAATTCAACAAAACCGATTGTTTATTTCACCATAATGGAGTTAACTCTACATTAGAAACAGTTGATTAAGATGTTAATCCTTCATTCTGTAAAATTCTCGAACATTCTGTGGTACACTCGTGATCAGGTTCCGTATAGTATCCTCAGATACTCCCGCCTCTCCATCTTCTCTTGAAATCATCGGTACCATTTGTTCTCTTCTTAGTTTCCAAGAGTTTCCGCTTAACTAGAGCCCAATACTTCGCTATTGGGTGAAGTACTGGGCAGTTTGGTGAGTTGGCTGTTTTTGGCACGTGTTTGACCTATTGTGCCTAATACCATTCCAGGACGGGCTTCGCATAGTGACAAGATGACAAATCAAGCCAAAACAGAGCTGGAGAGTCGTGGCTTCTGATAAACGGTTGCTACCGCTATTGCAGACATTCTTTCTCGTACACATCCTTATTGATAGTGCCGGTAGAGACGAAACTTTTAGATTTTTGACCACAATTACATATGGACTGCCAAATCAAATACTTCTTCGGGAATTTAGACACCTTCATTGTCCTGAAAAGCTCGGCAACGGCGTTCCTTTGCATTGAAGTGTAAAAAAAACAGACCCGGAAGTCTTCGAGTACGTATGTTTCGTCGTCCATTATGATACAAGACATTTTTTTTTGCAAAAATGGGTGTAACGGGTAGTTGCGACTTCGGGTAGCCGGTGGAGTGCAGATGGAAGGTTGAACGTGGAGTAGGCGAATGAATCACGAATTGCATAGCAAGTATATGGCGACGTCTAGCATCGATTGTGTCACATGTACAACGTCGCGGTCGTCAGCGGTCACGGATGATGATGGAGCCCAATTGATCGGAAAACAATAACCAGATGAATTTTGCTCATACGCTCGTTTATGCTCTAATAGTTATTGCTAATAATATATTATTATTTATAAACACATATACATAAAATATTTGCTGAAATATTTAAAATTAGAAGATTTGTTCACCATTTATTCTGAGATAAAAGTAAGGTGAGGTAAATATTCTAAATAATAAAAGATTATTACTCACTATTGTTCTTATGATAGCCTAACACCCCAACTAAGAACTAAAGAAGCAATACAACTATAAAAAACTATGAACTACTTCTAAATCTACATACTACCTAAGACGTGAACAATAAAAACAAACTTCGTTGAATTTAAGATCAAAATAAGTTGCACCTAGGGTTAGGTCAGCACCAGTCGGACTCGGATAACTGTTCAAAGAGTAGCGAAGCATTACTTAATGTCAGCCTCGAAGTCTGTAGCATGAGCATGAGCATGATTGACCGCCCGAGGTTGCTACTCCGTTATTGCCAGATCAGCTGTTATTACACAAAGAACCAAAGAATGATGCTTGGGACTAGCATACATCCTCAATGTGTAAAAACTGGTGATCTTAAACTAAGGCAATACCGACGCTGGCCTCGCCCGAATGCAGGTCAAATAGGGAATGGGTTGGAATATGCTGACGTGAAACTCGCTTTGTTGGAATGCATTTCCACGAGAAATCACTGGGATGTTGGATAAAATGGTTGGGTTTGCAGCCGGATCCGTTTTGGTAAACGTTGTGCTGAATTCAACTGACGTCGGCAGCGAATAAGATATTTAACTATGTTCCCGATTTATTCTCTGTACAGAGATGCACATTAGAGCTATTAAAATTTTGGCACCGATTTATACCAACAGTAGGGATGCTGTTGGGGCCACTCACAAGTGTGGGTGGTTTATTCAGCAGAATACAAAAGTATTTTACAACATCAAGATTGAGGACCGATTTTAACCAACAGTAAGGATGCTGTTGGGGCCACTCACAAGTGTGAATGGTTTATTCAGCAGAAAACAAAAGTATGTTAAAACACCGATTTTGAAGACCGATTTAAACCAACAGTAGGGATGCTGTTTATTTCAGTGGAATACAAGCATACGTTAAGAACATCGAGTTTGAGGACCGATTTAAACCAACAGTAGGGATACAGTTGGGGCCACTCACAGGTGTGAATGGTTTATTCAGCATAATACAAAAGTATTTTCAAACACCGAGTTTGAAGACCGATTTAAACCAACAGTAAACATGCTGTTGGGGCCACTCACAAGTGTGGGTGGTTTATTTCAGTGGAATACAAGAATACGTTAAGAACATCGAGTTTGAGGACCGATTTAAACCAACAGTAAGGATGCTGTGGGGGCCACTCACAAGTGTGAACGGTTTATTCAGCAGAATACAAACAAATTTTAAAACACCGAGTTTGAAGACCGATTTAAACCAACAGTAAGGATGCTGTTGGGGCACTCACAAGTGTGAACGGTTTATTCAGCAGAATACAAAAAAAAAATTTAAAACACTGAGTTTGAAGACCGATTTAAGCCAACAGTAAGGATGCTGTTGGGGTCAATCACAAGTGTGGTCGGTTTATTTCAATGGATTACAAGAATACGTGAAGAAATCGAGTTTGAGGCCGATTGAAACCAACTGTAGGGATGCTGTTGGACCACTAACAAGTGTGAACGGTTTATTCAGCAGAATACAAATTTTTTAAAACACCGAGTTTGAAGACTGATTTAAACCAACAGTAAGGATGCTGTTGGGGGCACTCACAAGTGTGGGTGGTTTATTTCAATGGAATACAAGAATACGTTAAGAACATAGAGTTTGAGGACTGATTGAAACCAACAGTAGGGATGTTGTTGTGGCCACTCACAAGTGTGGGTGGTTAATTTCAATGGAATACAATCATACGTTAAGAACATCGAGTTTGAGGACTTAATGCCAGCCTCGAAGTCTGTAATTAAATAATTATTTAATTAGATTGCTGTTCTAGGAGCTTACAGCATTTTAGGCTGTAGCGAGGATGAGAAGTCAGACATGAATCGTGATATTTAGTGCCGATATTTGTGTACATCAGAATTGGCCTTACTATGTAACTAAGTTAACATGTCATGGAAACTCATTTATTGACCTGTTGTTTACAAAACATCTATTCAGTTAGTTGAAATTGTATAGCAATAATTAAAAACGTTGAAACAGATGCTGCAGCCTGCAAAACACCGATTAGGTTTAATTTTTTTTTGAAAATAGAATTAAGAACACACTTACCGATCTCATCAATGTGTGATCAACATGAAACATCCCGTATATTTCGATCTTGTAATTGTTCAACAACAATTCCGTAGTCCATTTTTCTATCTGAAATCATCATAAAGTGTGAATAATATATACCACAAAAAAAAATTCAAAATGGTACAGTTTTTTCCAAACGTTTATCAAGTTCGGAAAGCAAAAATTGATTAAGTAAGATTCCGGTTTCTTCAGCGCGTGCGCTCAGCAATTCCGATACCGAGATGGTGTAGTAAAACTGAATCGTCTGGTACGTGAGCATTCCGAAGGTATGTAGATTTTTCTCCAGGCAGTACGGTAGTCCACGTCGGGCATCTAGAACGAACGAAACGTACGAGTAGAAGAACTACTCGACGGTATTTGTGCAATCAGTTTTCGGTTTTCCGAAGTTTAACTAAACGAAGTTTCAGTGCAGTACTTTTAATAGCAGTTTTTCAACTATCAGCTGAACTCCATTGCTGCGCACTTGTTTCTTAAGCATATAAAATTGTCAGTCTATAATAACCTAATAACCTGTTACATTCTCAACTAAACGACATTGGCTGACTTACGCTGTGAATAAGGCTACTACAATTCCACATAATCGACAACGTCAATGGGAAGCTAATTGTGTTTATAAACCGCCGGGTAAGGTGCGCAATGTCTCGATGAAACGCAGCAAGCCGTGTCAGCTTAAAAGTTATCAAGTGACAAGCTCGGTCCTTCTCCGTTGGTGACCATTCAAATTCGGCATTGTCAAACCTGGCCAGCTCGCCAATGACTCCTTTAACAGTTAAATTGATCATTAGGTAGAAATGGGCTATGGCCGATATGAATAAGAAGTATCCACTGACGAAAATAGAGAAAGCCAGTGTTGAAAAATATCCACACAACGCATACGGATCGGAATAGGCCGACTGCCAATGAGCATAATAGTTATGGAATATGAAGACTAGAAAAACTACGTCAAATAGAATGATTTTTATCAAAACTCGTGTCAGCAGTTGACTGTCTTGCGTTGTTTTATGGTAGCCCCACAGGAGTCTCCAGAGCCTTATCCATTGATTGAGAATGTTCTTGATTTCAGTTCTTTTCCATAGGGCAGTGAATTCCGTAACAACTAGAAATATGTAAGTTATGGTGTACTGCAGATGAAGAAGTATTTTGCTGATGGCCGACGTTGGATGCCTAGCAGTGTGTATTATATCGGCATATGCGTATGGCATGCCAATCATGGCTACCAATATCAACAGAATTGAATAGCAAAACAACGGCTGGCTGAGCTTAAATCGCTTCGATTCACTACAGAACTGCAACGGCAAAAGACCGTAAAACCGAAATATGTTAAAGATCCAAACAGCAACTAATCGATTTCGATATCCGTTAGCCATTTCCATCGCGAAGCCGGAGTTCACAGTTCCGCACTAGTTCTTCAGATTGCACTAGCTAGTTTTGAACATTTTCAAATGCCAATACACATTGGCAGCGGTATTACTTATTCATTTTTACGATTAATTTAGAACACTTTGCCAAACGTGGTTCGATAGTATCGTTCAGTACTACATGATGAACCTTTGGCGACGGACGTTGCTCCGATTGATTTTGACCTACCTCTACTACGGTGCATCCTTCTGCGGAATGATTCCATTTCGTTGCCATGGATCCGCCACCGCTTGCTTCGAATTGAGCAAATTGAGATTGCTGTGGTCCATCTCAGTAGGCCTGTGTTCAATCGGTGCCATCGGCTACAGTTCCTACTGGATCGTGACATTGATATCGTACCCTCGGATGGATATCGTTAAACATTTGATTTATTGTGAATTTGTGATTCGTTTTAGCGTTATTTTTACAGGCTACATAACAACATGGATCCATCACAAGCGGTTGATAGCGTTGGGCAATTCGGTTTGGGGAATTTTGGCTGAACTGAAGTTGTTTAACATCCCCACTTGGATAGACAGAAAGCTGGCTGCGTGGGTGTTATTGAAAGTGCTGTTGGTAGACATATTGATGTGTGTGTTGTTTGCTATCAATTTCCACTTCAACGTGGACCACGACCCCGTTTCGTTGTTCGATAGAGCCATGAACGTCTACGTTGTGTTTTTGATGGCTCAGGTGTCTAATGCGTGTTTGCTGTGCTTTTACATGGCAGCGCACTTGTATCGGTCTATCAACTGGCAAGTCCGGATCACAATCGGCGAGCTTTGTGCTTTGGATTACGTCACAAATGACTACTTGAAGCGTAGGGTTTTTACGGACGCCGCTACTAATTTGGCTGTGCTGAGTAGATTACATTTCCGGACAACACAGTTTGTTCATGGAATAAGTTACATCTATGGAATATCCCTGGCTTTGATCAATTTAAATCAGTTTCTGGTGATAGTTACGAGGGTATGTCTCGTATGGATCATAAGCTGACTGCTGCAATTCAATTATATTTCCTCTACAGATTTACTTTGTATATGTTTCGGCTGTGCTGGAGTTTAGAAATGAGTTTCAAATCACCATCAACCGGTACTTCAACTCGATTCTGTACCTGTGCTTTGAAAGCATGCATTTCATCTATCTCGTATCAGCTGCCGAATTGACGATAAGACGAGTTAGTAAGTTGTGTGATTAATTGTTAATTTACTAAGTTTTACTTTATCTTTAAGGGAAGAAAAACATTACCGTATTTGAACGAGTTCTTCGAAACGGAAGAAGATGCTGCCGTAACAAAGATTGTTAGTTCAATGGGTCACAGTGAAAATACGTTGATTGAAACTATGTTCCTTAATTTCAGATTAAATCGTTTAGTCTTGAGCTAGCTATAGGGCCGCCGAAAATATCGTTGTACGGGCTATATGAAATGGACTTCACACTACTATTTTCGGTATGATTAACTTTTCCCATGTACAACATATGCGCCTAGGGTTGATGTTTGTATAAGATTCGATAAGATCTGTATCTCTTTGTTAGCGTTTTGGCTGCAATTTTCTTAGCCTCCATTTGAAAATTTGGATCGATTAAACTCGATATTATTTTATTTTATTTTCCAGATGGTTACTGCAATCACAGTTAAGTTGATAGTATTGGTGCAAATTCAACTAGCAAACTGAATCTACTTAACGACAAAAATTATTTTGTCAATTTTCGGAAAATAAAGAACTGCATAAGATTTATTAATTTATTTAAAAAATCAACACCAACAGACTTCCAAATTTCCAATGGTGGTATCATAAACATTAAAACAATCATTTCAAGCCTAAACTAGTTTTAAATCCCGGAAAAATAAGACGAGAAGCGTCTGCAAAGTGTCTGCTGTGATTGATGGAAGTCAACAATTGATGAGACTCTATTGAATAGAGTTGTATGCTTTCAATCACACCGTCCATGTTATTATTATGATCGTCAAAATGACATCCTTAACATACATATCGGAGAAGTCTTTGCTCATCCAAAATATAAAGTTTAGAGCTTTTAGGCTAGAATTCATGGTGTTCTGTCTTAGATTTACTTACAATTTTAGTTTAAAGGTTGTACGGAATTAAATTGCACCACTTTTAAATGGCTGTAACTTTTTACCTGTTGGGTATTTTCTATTGAAATTTTGGGTGGAATTAGTTCAATGTGCTGTGTATTTTTCACTAGCAGATGTGCAATCGTTCTGAAGATGGAGTCAGAAAAACTGTAGCGGCGCAAAGAAATTTTGCGCACGTACCTCGAAAATCCGGAAGCTGGGAATGGTACATTCTACGGTGTCTCGTGTTTTAAATCGGTACTACGAACGTTTGACAAAATAGATCTCCGTATACTGTTAAGGATCACATCACAAGCGGGTAGTTCAAGCTTTCAAGAGGAATCCCAACAGTTCAGTTCGAGATGTGGCGAAGAAACTGAATCTAACCAAAACTTTCGTGCAAGACACGTACAAAGTCCAAAGGGCGCCTGATCGCGATGAACGGCAGAATACGATAGAAAACACGTGCACGGAAGCTATACACCCAGATGCTGACGAAACCACATTGCTTCGTTATGAATGGTGAGACGTATGTAAAAGCAGACTCCCGGCAGCTTCCGGGGTTCCAGTTTTTAACTGCTCATCATAAATTCCATGTCCATGAGGACGTTAGAAAGCAGAAGATGTCAAAGTCTGCCAAAAAAATATATGATTTGGCAAGCAATTTGCTCGTGTGGAAAGCGGAGCACCCCATTCGTGACAACTGGAACGGTCAATGGGCAGGTGTACCTAAAAGAATGCCTCCAAAAGCGTCTAATTGCTCTTCTGAAGTCACACAATGTTCCTACGATTTTCTGGCTGGATTTAGCCTCGTGCCATTACTCGAAAGAGGTTTTGGAGTGGTACAAGGCTATGGAGGTCAATTGTTTCGGTGTCCGAACGCACCGGAACTGCTGTTTCAAGTGGGATATACGTCAGCGGTCGGGAATTGACTACAGCTTCTGTTCCATATATCAAGGTTTCCAGGGTCTCGTCATCGGCCTTTCGAAGGGTATCAGAAATCAGAAAAAGTTACTTGAATGCAACTCAATTAATTCACAATCAAGTTAATGCAACTAACTATGTGGGTTTTGTGTTGCTTGGGTGTCTTTACCAACCGGACGAGTCGCTCCCATACTCAACCCATGTGTGGAGCTGCAGGAGGGATGAATTTCCAAGCAGTGTTTGAGTTCGTGAAGGTGTTTGCTATGTCCTCGTTGCTTATAGCTTCCACCGCCTCTTCCATGGTCAAAAAACTATCGAAGTAGTGGTTTTTTATTATGGTAGTTCGGAAAAACTCCAGCGCATTGATGTTCTTAATGTCTTGCGCAGAAACTGGCGAACAAGTTGCGCCGAAGGACTATCCCTCCAGAGAAAGCATTGTGCTAGACGGTCTTCAGTACGAATTAACAGCTGACGAAACATCTCTTTGATGTCTCCAGGCACAGCTACGGGGAACTGACGTAAACGGCACATAATAGCAGGTAAAGGTGTCAACAGATCCGGTCCTTATAAAAGTTTGGAATTGAAACAAACACTATTCGCAACTGACGCTGCCTCCCAAACCAGACGCACTTGGTTTGGTTTCTTAGAATGGACGACTCCGTACGCGTCGCCTATATTTATCTTTATCTTGATGTTTTACCTTTATCCTATCTGCATTTGCAAGTTCAGATTTGTGTGCGTAACCTTTTTGCACGTACTCAGCAGTATTCGCGCACTAACCTTTTGATGGGTTTTCAATGATGGGTTTTTGTTGAGCTCCCTCTCCAAAGATTGTAGGCGACGAACTGCCATAGGAAAGCTATCCGGAAATTTCCCGCAATTTCAGTGAAACTCCTAGATGGTGATTGTCCAATCCGATCAACAGTTTTGGCTGAACTTGATCAAAGTTATCCAACGGAAGATCCCGTAAATGTGGATACTGTCCTTGCTCCTTGTACTTCAGTGATTGCGAAGGCAGGACCAAACAGCTGACTGTGCGAACTTGGCACAGTTTGTGACGAGTACCAGCAAATTTCTCCGATATGTCTAGCTGAATTTGTTGAGACCCTGGTTCCTCACGGGTTACCTTACCCGTCCACTGTAATGTTAGTGGCTCCGAAGGCCCGAATACACCGAGCTGCGTAGTGACCGTCTTATATAGAAGGGTAATGGAAGTCGATAAAGGCGAAGATGATTTCACATGAAGAATGCGGAACATAGAGAGACGACCACTTCCTAGCGTGAGGTGATTTGCAGTCATATTGGGGGATGGTCGCGACGAAGACGGAGAATGCTGTTTTTGACGGCAGCTCGCGATTCCACAACCTTGCCAGGGCTGACAAGGCTACTCGCCATGACTGTTGAGACAGGTACGACAAATCCCCGTTTTATCAACAATTTTCCACCGTTCATCACCACCTAAAGATTTGAACCAGTCGACAACTCGATGCCTCTCTCGAGCTTCTTCCTCCATGAGAATCTTCCTCTCCGTAAGTCGACGTAAAGCTTCTTCCATCGCTTTCTTCTTCATTACTTCCTGGGCCTGCAGCCCTCTTCTACCTTCATAAGTTGCTCCTCTTCAATCAGCTTCATTTCAGTTCGTAGACGAGTAGAACGGACACTGGAAGTCGTGCTGAATATGACCGATGGGGATATCTGCAGATTGGATATTCCTGGGGCTGCTTGGAAACGGATTTTGCAGTTGGCAATGGGTGATAGCTGGTATCGGCTGGTGGAACTTTTAGATGGCGAGACGACGATGTCGAATCCTTCTTCTTGCATCTCTTGCACACGCATACCAGTTCATTCACCGAGTCATCCACAATTGCACAACGGAATTGTTCCCTAGGCCCACATTTGTCACAGGCATCCCATTGATCATCTTCCAAGTCGGGTTCCGTGCAGGACTGGCAGCTGTATCCCGTGGTTTCACAATGTTCCCCCATTCCTAACCCCATATATAATTCTTAAAGATGTTGTGGGGTTGTGTCACCAAATATTTGTAGTAAACAGCCGTTTGTGATGGTGTTAACTTTAGGCAAGAATTCATGGTGTTTTTATTAAAGGAAATTAAATAGTTTTAAAGAATTTTATTAATAGAAAATGGCCAAACAAACTCTGTCTCCTTATCACCAATGTTTTTTTTTGTTATTTATTAGTTGTTCAACGCTTCCGTTTGACGTTCCTCTTTGTGGCATGTCATTCTTGACGTGTTCGCTGTATGCGGTCTGCTGTGTTGTAGGAGATCACATCCGTCGATTAACTGGATTCGCAAACAGATTTTAAGGTCAACGGCAAACGAAAGACACTGACCTACAAGGACCAAATTGAAGTCATTAAAGAATATCAAGAAGTTAAACGGTCCTATATGACTTCCTTGAGGTATTCCTGATGTGACTGATAAAATAACGGGCATGCAATCATCAACGGCAACTGGTACCTTACGACCCATTAGATATGAACGGAAAGAACGATAGGTTGAAAGCTGTAGACAAGTCTGTGTAGATGACGTTTGTCTGCATTCTTTCAGTTCCATACGTTTCGTAATGTACGAGGTTACGCACGATATATTAGTGGTAGGTGAGCGTCTCACAATGAGTCCCTATTAATCCCTGCTCAAATACAGCTTACAGTGACAGCGAAAAGGATCCATGATAACCACAGGACTGAAGCGGCTGTCATCTACGAACAAAAACCGTGAAGCCAAAAACCGTGACAGCTCGGTTTTCTTGAAGGCCATATGCAGCAAACACAATATCCACGGCGGAAGTTGTCGTGTTTTGTCGTTTATTTGATTTGAGAAAAAAATCTTCCGCCTCGTACTTAATGGATTGTATTTTTTCATTATTTATTAGCCAGGTACTATAATATTTCATCTAAATTACTGATACTAGTAGTTTGGTAGAAGAAATATTGTAAAGAAATATAATCCATTGTGAACCGAGCTTGAAATGTTCAAACCGTCACTAGCGCCACACCAAAAGTTGCTGGCTTCAAGAACTATCGCTCTCTTCACTCCTCTAATGATAACTAGTTGTGGAACATTATGCGCTGCAGCAGTGATGCCCATATCCTCAGTGTGGTTAAGAGAGATTTTAATTTTTCCACACACTCTCCCTACCTCAACGAGAGCTCTTCGCTCTAGTTTATATTCACCGCCGTGTTTGCATGTGGGTAGCGCATGCGAGTGGAGAAAACTGGTTTTTATTCGAACAAATCGCACAAGTGTACGCGGCAGTCGCAGTCGAGAACACGTGGGCGAAGACAGATGAGAGCACGTGAGAGCGGTCGTTTATAAGAGAGAGAGAGTGAGAGTTACTCACTTCAAGCCATCCCACCACAGGCGCACACTTTCTCTCTGTCTATTTACCACCGAATAAAAGAGCACTTTGCCTTATCTGCGGTGAGTTATGGTTGTATTCTCTGTGAAGGTACAAATCTCACGCGTCAGCGTCACATTAGTGCAAAATGACATCTCCTAGTTTAGTCATTAAATGTTTATGTGATTTAGAACAATAAATGTATTGTTGCAAGAAATGTTTCTATGATTGTTTGAGACCCCTGGGCTTTTTAGTGGAATTCCTGTAACTAGCAAATGAGAAGAAACATTAGTAATTTCCATTTAATTCCAACTACCCTTGTTGCTTATCTTAAAAGATACGCGTATTTCGCATACAATGTGCAGACTTCTTCAGTGTCGTGTACTCAGTCGAGTTTTAGTATCATGTTTCATGTAGATGAGAAGATATTTCTATAAAAATATTATAATTAATTACATACTTCAAGCTTGGAGTGATGAAAACATAATTAGTAGAATGTAGTTTCTTAATGTAGACAAAATATGTTTTGAAACCGATAAAGGGTGATACGGTCAAAATTTGGTCAAGGGAAAACGCGTGTAAATCGGTGAAATCGTTTATTTAAAAAATCAAATTAAATTTCTTTTTCAAGTTCAATTAGTATAAAATTCAGAAAAATATTCAGTTAGGTTTCCGCTTTTCCAAATCCGAATTGCCGGGCCTTACGCTTGACCCTGCCATCAGATTTTGTACAGCCACCTTGTCCACCTTCTTCGCCGCAGAAAGCCAGTTTGCCTTGAACTGCTGCTCGTCCTTAGCAGTTTTCTGGTCGTCTTTAGGTTCCGCTTGACAATAGCCCAGTATTTCTCAATTGGGCGGAGCTCTGGCGTGTTGGGAGGGTTCTTGTCCTTGGGAACACCTGCACGTTGTTGGCGGCGTACCACTCCATGGCCTTTTAACCGTAATGGCAAGATGCCAAATCCGGCCAAAACAGTACGGAACAGCCGCGTTTCTTCAGGAAAGGCAGCAGACGTTTATTCAAACACTCTTTCACGTAAATGTCTTGGTTGACAGTCCCGGAAGCTATGAAAATGCTGCTTTTCAAGCCACAGGTACAGATGGTTTGCCAAACCAGATATTTCTTTGCGAACTTTGACAGTTTCGTGTGCTTGAAAATATCTGCTACCTTTCCCTTCCTTTTGCCGTATAAAACTCCTGTCCTGGAAGCTGCTTGTAGTCGGCTTTGACGTAGGTTTCGTCGTCCATTACCACGCAGTCAAACTTCGTCAGCATCGTCGTGTACAGCCTCCGGGATCGCGCTTTGGCCGTCGTATTTTGTTTATCATCGCGATTTGGAGTCACTACCTTCTTGTAAGTCGATAGTCCGGCTCGTTTTTTGGCTCGATGCACGGTTGTAGACGATACACCCAGCTTATCTGCGGCATCTCGGAGAGATAGGTTAGGGTTTCGCTTGAAACTACCGGCAACTCTCTTTGTCGTCTCAGCGGCTTCCGGTTTTCGATTTCCCCGATCCAGACTTCCTGGCTGTCGACAAACGTTCCCAAACACTTTAATTACATTTGTAACGGTTGATTTGGCAACTTTTAGCGATTTTGCCAACTTTGCGTGCGAGTAGCTCGGATTTTCGCGATGCGCGAGCAAAATTTTGATACGCTGCTCTTCTTGCTAGGACGGCATTTTGACAACTGAAGAGTGAATTCCAAAATCAAAATAGGAGCAACATTCTACACACACACACCTTCAAAATGAGGGGTGTTCAGGTTTTTAAATGCAAAATTGAAAGAAATACGTCAACTTGATATTGACCAAATTTTGACCGTATCGCCCTTTAGTTCGAACCAAGAACATGAATATTCCGAAGAACGATCAGTTCGAAGCAGTATTCGCTTTAATTAGAGTTCAAATTTCATATCACCAATACATTATAATTGCCTTACATGGGGGCGACCCCGGCGTATTGGTTAACATCCATACCTCTCACGCCTAAGTCACGAGTTCGAATCTCACCCCCGGAGAAGTTACGAAAATGCCCAAAAGTGGTGTTTGACGGACTACGACGGGAGATGAACCAGCCCGAGGCTGAAAATCTCGATAACCAAGACAAAAAAAAATTGCCTTACATTCAAAAACTTAAGGTCATTTTAAGATACTGTTTTCATAGGTTCTAATTATATGATGATAATCCTTAGAGTTTTGTAAAGAAAATAGTTTTTAGTCAAGGATTACATCACAAAGCATGTGAATGGTTCGAATCAGGAGCAATCACCCTTCAAATTTCACCAATTTTTTTTTATTGTGCTGAAGAGCAAATGTTCAAAATCTGCAATTAAAAGCTCGATCCAAAGTAAATTTTGACGCATTCATAACTCAAAAATTAAACAACACACACGGTTGATCAAAACGCTGAACAAAAGGGTTTTTATTCAACTTTCAAAAGATGGATAACAAGTTATTACATTTTACCGTGTCGAACGGACTGTCACACTTTACTTGTGATCGATGCCATCATGATCTGCACAGTCGCTGGGGACACTGTACCGGCGAACTTATTCCACTTTAGAAGCATTTGTTGTGCATTTATCACTTCTTTACAGCATCCTCGAGGTTTTCGCATGACAATTGCCCAATATTTTTCGATCGGTTTGAACTCAGGGCAATTTGGAGGATTAATCTCTTTGGCGACGAAATTAACATTGTTTGCAGCATACCACCTCCTTAGAGTAATGGCAGCTGGCTAGATCCGGCCAAAACATAACGGTTGTTGCCGAATGTGTTGCCGAATGAAGGGCAAAATCCGCATTTTCAGACACTCTTTAATGTAAACTTTCGACGTCGTTGTGTGAAATGTGACGAAAACCGTTGACTTTGGGAATTACCCTGGGCACTGGAAAAACCTTGTGGTAGCTTGAAAACTACCAGGTTCCAGGGCTTATCTGGATCTTTACCCAAACGGGAAAGATGCAAACCAGTGTTTCCAGGGGTGATGTGGACCAGAAGTGCATTTGAACCCACTAGTAGTAGCATTTTAACTTTTAATTTGACACCTTTCCTCATTTTCATACAATATAGAATCTGTATAATTTCAATAATATTACTACTTTTCAAAGAATCGTCTATTTATTTTAATACTTTTATTATAACTGAGTTTTAATATGGGTCTGCAATTTTCTGGAAAGCATCACCACACAGATTCTACATTTGGTTTGGCCGTTTTTGGCAGAGGAGCGAATTTGTTTGTATATTTCTAGAACATAAAAAGAAACAAAATTAGCCTGGTAGGGTCACAGTGGAAGCAATCCGGAGTCTCATGGACAGCCAGGCATCTCGGCCTCTGGTTGGAACAAGACCAAGTACCCGCCCAAGAAAGACTTACGTGGACGAAGCACATGCATGCGAGTATCATCTAAGGCGGTATGTTCCCAACAAATCAAAAGTAATAACAACAGAGTGGGTAAGTAAATCAGTTAATATTTCCAAAACTACATACACATCATACATGCAGACATAGCTATATATTAAAAGACCGCCTACAAATACCCATGTCCAACAGAGCAGCTTATTTTCCCGATGAGTCTAGCGTCAACTACTTTGTTCCATTTGGGAGTGTGGAATAGGGGAGATAGCTGTTACATTGTCACACCTGTACTACATTAAATTGCGCACGTGACACGAATATCACTAACAATGTAATGACACGGACAAAGTACAAAAACGCGGACTTTGACAAATACCTGAACAACAAAACGCATACACTGACTGATACTGAATCCCAAAAATTTTCAAGAAGATTATGTGAGCTGATTTCGAAAGCCCGGTGTTTATTTGGTCACCATAGACTAATCCTTCCGGCATAATCACTTGAGAATTTTCAAAAACCAACCCCGATCATTGCAATCCTATGGGGACAAAAAAAAAAAAAAAAAAAAAAAAAAGAAAACCGTTGACTTTGGGAATTTAACACTTTTTCTATTTTTGAAGCAGACCACGAAAAACTTCACTAGATATTTGTGCACAATTAATATGCATTTCACAAGTACCATGACCCGTAATTACGAGATACGTCAATGAATCGAGAAAAACCACCACTTTCACCACTTTCTTTGTCAATGAAACATCAACAAATGTCTGTCAAACGTTTTTTTCCAACCACCAGGGAGGCGGTAGTGTAATCAACCGTGCGTCCAGATTTACTTTGAATCGAGCTTTATCCCGTATGATGTCAGGACTGTGGTTAAAATCAACCCTGCACATGCAGCTCTCAATGCCATCAGTTCATCCATTATCAAATGAATTATTCATTCTCAAGTTCTCGGCACTTGTCGCAATATGTTTTAAAGTTTCAGTCGTCATTTAAAGTCCATCGTACCGCCATCACCGTCATGGAGCAGAGGAAGCTCTTCCGGTTGCTCTTCCTGATAACTTATTTTTTCTTGAAAATTTACGGATTTTTGCCGCTGACATTCGATTTCAAATCAAACCGATTCAAGCAAAGTTCCGGTTCGCTCTGCTATTCAATTGTTGTGATATTGGTCTGCTGTTGTGGCATGGCTTCTATATATTCAGCCCTGATTCATTTAATCCATCATGATACGTCTTCCTTGAACACCATGTTCATGTGATTCCAATTTTTTTTGAACTATTGTTTCTTCATGATCACAATATCCATTGCCGTTGTGACAAGGGAAAACTTCGGAAATCTACTGAACATTTTAATACTGTTGTCGGAAGTGACATTACGGAGATGCAGGGTTCAGAAGGATAACAAACTTTTCAAGCGGTACTTGAGAAAAATGCTATTCGTGGACGTTTTTCTTAAAATTGTAATATGTGGGAGTTTTTATCTATCTGAACAGAACGGATTAGTTATAGTCCTCGTAATGCTATCTTTCTTTTTCATGTGGTCGATGGCAATATTTTCGTGTGGATTCGTTGCCCTATGCTACTTTTCGGCTCATTTGTATCGCTTGATCAATCTGAGGGTGGACGTGGCAATACAACAATTGTGTGACTTTGATGCGGACAAAACTTACTGGCAATTGTTTCCCGTTAAGAAGAAAGTCGCCTGCCTGCACGTTGTGAACGAGTTGAATAAGTTGGCGAATTTGCATCGTGATGTTTCATTTGTTACAAAGACGGTTGCTCGCATGTTTGACTGGTCGTTGTTGCTAACTTTTCTATGGTACTTTTTTATTGTTTCATATGGGGTAGGTACAGGGTAAATTTTGATAATGTATAAGAGGCTAACGATTTTTTCTGACTAGATTTTTTTCACCTACACATCCTTGATTAAGGATGTTCGTGATGGAGTACGACCGGATTTCTTGATTTACTGCCATACGATAGGATTCGTCTTGTTTCAGGTATTTCAGTTCTACTATGTCGTATCCAGTGCGGCTTTGTTGGCCAAACGAGCCGAAAAAACAGGCGTGCTGCTGAATCGGTTCTACAGAGCAGATGTTGATGAGCAAGTTGAACGAACGGTGAGGCGACAAAGAAACAAAATTTTCTATTTACAATTCAGTATACAATTATACAATTGCAGATCAACATGTTTTCTCTCGAGCTGCTCCGCAAATCTTTCGCACTGGAAAACTTCGGAATGTTCAAGATTGATTTTACATTACTGTACGCGGTAAGTCTCTTATTGATTTTGTGCTGGTAAAAATGATTGACAAATCAATGCACATTTGAACACAAAAAATCAAGCAAGCGTTTCGGAAGCTGCGAACAGATACATAGTGAATGATTTCTGATGCACGATATTTCAACAATAATGGCCCAAACACAATGACAACGGCAACGGAAAACGGCAAAGCCCGATCTGAGTATGACTGCTTGTCGGAAAGAAAACAGGCTAGATCCAAGCCGATTCTAATTGAACATATCGAAGTCATTTACAGCAACTGTCAAAATTGTCGTTTTCCGTTCCGTTTCCGTTATCATTGTGTTTGGGCGGTAATTTGTTTGGATGAATATCATATGATTACTTGGTTACAGGTGGTTGGCACAATAACGACGTATCTCATAGTGATGATACAATTTCAGCTAACCGAATGAAATCATACTTCTGCGACAGACAAGTGAAAGCGAGACGGTTTCAGTTATTTCATTAGGGTTGAGAATTAATTTGAAACTTTCTCAAAAATATTGCATAAATTGTGGTTAATCCAGAAAGCTTTGTAAAAATATCATTACATGTCATTAAATTTCATTTGAAGATTTGAGAATAAACGTGTGTTAACTGATGGGAAACTAATGAATATTTTATTTCCATGTTGAACCAAACAATTTTTGCTACGTTGCTAAGGTAAAGCAATCTCGTAAAACGAAAGTTACTACGCAACAACAACAACAACACTCCTCCCTCCAATTCCAAGCATCTTTTGTTTTGTTTTGAAACCCTCATGATTTTGTTTGGTAAGACATAAAGTAATTCCATCCGCGTCATCGACAGTAATGTTAGCTTGGACCAGTGCATCTTGAGCAAAATGGTCTCGAAATGATATTGGCTCGTAGGTTGAAACCTACACATCGCCGAATTATAGATAACCGAACAATACGAAACGCGCCATGGCCGATAGCAAAATAGTGCGTAATAAAGCATCGAAACAACCTTTCACAGTCGATGCTCGAAGCAATCCTGTAGAAGCTTCTTAAGAACAATTTATGCGAATCCATTTGAAATTGTGATTGAGGTATTTGGTAAAAGTAAGAGTGCGTAGATGTGGCGGCTGAAAGCCACTTTAATAAAGAAAAAAAAAGTGCGTAGATGCGCCTTCTAGCACGTTATGCTTCTATTGATGTTCAGGCTCATTGGTTTAGCATCAACCAGGGGAGATTTAGTCATATACCCAATGATATCATTATCTCCAATCCGCTCAATCAATCGCTCTGTTTTGTGATATATTGGATGTATTAATATTATTTGAGATAACTCAATACAGACGTCTTCCAAATTTTGCCTATTGACAGGCAATATGTGAATACCCACCTAGTACCTTATAGTAAGATGCTTAGAGGTGGACCGGAAGATTCGATGAGCTACCTCAAAGATTTTTTTTCTGTTTCTATGGGAGAAAAACGGTGTTGCTTTGTCAATATATACACTGGAGATTTATTTTCGTAAGTTTTCTTTCACTCGTTCCGTAAACATGGATTTTGTTCATATAATAAATGTCTTGTAAATTTTATGAAACATTCTTACTGCTTCTCATCTGGTGAAATGCTATCATAACACCTCTTTGTACAATGCACGAAATGAATTTCATGAAGATCAACCTATTACTGCTTCACTTCAATCATACTCATACATGTTGGTATTGCTGCTCGGGTGCGCTGGAATCATTGATTTTTTTTTCAATTACATACTGAGTCGATATAGAAGATCTGTCAGTCAATCATGCAACCACCAGAGAAACGTTTCTTTTTTTATTGATAACAACATATTTGTGGCTATTGTTTTTGTACAATGCACGAATGTTCTTTCTGTAATAAATGCTTCGTGTTTTAGACAGTTACGCGTGTGGCATTGAGTACGAATGTAGACGTAGAGAAAATTGACCTCTTTGAATTTGGAACAAATAATTATTGAAATGTTTTGTAACTTTAAACATTTTTATTTTTAAATTCAATACTTTTTTTGTTGCTTCAACAATTTTGTTTAAGTTGTTTCTAAAACCAAATGCTGAGAAAAAAATTGTAGTTTCAACAAGCTATATTTTTGTGCTCAAAAATAATTTCAATCAATTTGAAAAAACAAATTGTAGATTAAAAAACCAACAAATCCGGGACAATTACTGTCTTACAGTTGTCAGTGTATGTGTATGTTTTCAATATTTCCGTATGCGCCGGTTTTGTAGCCTCAATTTCTAAGCTTTATTCTTAAAGCAAAGGAAGAAATATGATTTCATGATGTCGAGGAAGTTAACGTCACGCTAGTCGGTTCATTGGTTTTGGAATTTTTGAGCAATCTGTGAATTGCTTTCTTGGTAAGAAATTATTTTTTTAATGGAATTTTATGTTATTGACTATTTTCTGTTCACAGATTAACAGTACAGAAATATAGAAGGTTATCGACCGGAAGGGAATAGAAATGCATGTACGGAATAAATTCTTAGGGAGAACGACAGGTATGAATCTTGAAAAATCTAAGATTTTAAATTAATGCTCTTTCATTCAACATTAAAGGGATTTCCATCGTTATCGTCAACAAAATCATTGGACAAGTTCACTACTTATCTGCAGCTGGACTGGTTGTTTATTATTATTTTTATTGAATTAAAATTAAATCAAATCAAAATCATTTAAATTATTACAAAATAAAACATAATCTGGTTAAATTAACAATTAAAATATTTAAAACAATAAAACAATTCTCCATTCATGAAATATCAATTAAAGCCGCCACATTTTTTTTAGTTTCAAAGAAATAAATTGTTGGCAGCAACAGTGTCTTCTTTGTTTTAAAAAGATAATTTTTTGTTAATAAAAACAAATATTGTTAATTCAACAAAACATATTTTTAAAACAACAATATTTTGTGTTCAATCAATAAAGATTTATTGTTGTATTCAACAATAAAAATTATAAGCCGGGGAGTAATAATTTTTATTTTTGTTTTTAATACAGAATATTATTGATATTAAAGGGCGATACGGTCAAAATTTGGTCAATATCAACTTGACGTATTTCTTTCAATTTTGCATTTAAAAAACCTGAACATCCCTCATTTTGAAGGTGTGTGTGTGTGTAGAATGTTGCTCCTATTTTGATTTTGGAATTCACTCTTCAGTTGTCAAAATGCCGTCCAAGAAGAGCAGCGTATCAAAATTTTGCTCGCGCATCGCGAAAATCCGAGCTACTCGCACGCAAAGTTGGCAAAATCGCTAAAAGTTGCCAAATCAACCGTTACAAATGTAATTAAAGTGTTTGGGGAACGTTTGTCGACAGCCAGGAAGTCTGGATCGGGGGGAAATCGAAAACCGCAAGCCGCTGAGACGACAAAGAGAGTTGCCGGTAGTTTCAAGCGAAACCTTAACCTATCTCTCCGAGATGCCGCAAATAAGCTGGGTGTATCGTCTTCAACCGTGCATCGAGCCAAAAACGGAGCCGGACTATCGACTTACAAGAAGGTAGTGACTCCAAATCGCGATGATAAACAAAATACGACGGCCAAAGCGCGATCCCTGAGGCTGTACACGACGATGCTGACGAAGTTTGACTGCGTGGTAATGGACGACGAAACCTACGTCAAAGCCGACTACAAGCAGCTTCCGGGACAGGAGTTTTATACGGCAAAAGGAAGGGGAAAGGTAGCAGATATTTTCAAGCACACGAAACTGTCAAAGTTCGCAAAGAAATATCTGGTTTGGCAAGCCATCTGTACCTGTGGCTTGAAAAGCAGCATTTTCATAGCTTCCGGGACTGTCAACCAAGAAATTTACGTGAAAGAGTGTTTGAATAAACGTCTGCTGCCTTTCCTGAAGAAACACGGTTGTTCCGTACTGTTTTGGCCGGATTTGGCATCTTGCCATTACGGTAAAAAGGCCATGGAGTGGTAGGCCGCCAACAACGTGCAGGTGGTTCCCAAGGACAAGAACCCTCCCAACACGCCAGAGCTCCGCCCAATTGAGAAATACTGGGCTATTGTCAAGCGGAACCTAAAGAAGACCAAAAAAACTGCTAAGGACGAGCAGCAGTTCAAGGCAAACTGGCTTTCTGCGGCGAAGAAGGTGGACAAGGTGGCTGTACAAAATCTGATGGCAGGGGTCAAGCGTAAGGCCCCGCAATTCGGATTTGGAAAAGCGGAAGCCTAACTGAATATTTTTCCTGAATTTTATACTAATTGAACTTGAAAAAGAAATTTAATTTGATTTTTTAAATAAACGATTTCACCGATTTACACGCGTTTTCCCTTGACCAAATTTTGACCGTATCACCCTTTAAAAAGCTTTTCGCTGCGTGTAGCTTCTTGAAAAGTACAAATCGATTTTCAACGAATTCAACGAATAGATTTGTTAGTGCTACCTTCGATTTCGTAATAAAAACGAAATTTAATTTTCAGTGTGGGTAAGTACGTCGTGGAGGAAAAGTACAGTTTCAGTACAAACTGTTAACAAACTCGGTGGTTATCCTGTACAAAAATCCAACACGACTGTTAAGTGAATATTTCGCCACATGACAGATGTTTAGCATGATTACTATTTAATGCGGTTCGATTTTTAAACATGTGGAAAACCTAAGGTTTTTAAAATACTTTTTGTTTTATTTTTTAAATTCCAGAACAAGCCTAGAATTGTTGAATCTTGTTGCCAAAATTTGACCGGTATTATAAAGTTCTTTGGGTAAGCATAGAGAAGATAATCCACCCGTCGTTCAGGCGGATTGTCACAAAATGTTGTCCGTTGTATATTGTTATGTGTTCAGTGTGTGCAACCACTGGTTGAAGACGGTTTAATTCTCTCTCTCTCTCTCTCTCTCTCTCTCTCTCTCTCTCTAAAAAAATACAGGTATACCTCGATAGTACGTACATCAACATTCTCACTTTAAATCGAAATTGCATAGAAACTACTCATTTCTAATACAACTCTAATACAATACATCTAATACAAATCTAATACAACCAAAAGAAAGAACAGAAGCTGCTCTTTCTTATGGTCATATATGATTGCAGATTCAACCAGTAGTTTCTATGCAATTTTGATTTAAAGTGAGAATGTTGATGTACGTACTATCGAGGTATACCTGTATATCTTGCCCCATCCTATTTAAAATCCTGGCTACGCCTAGTGATGGCTATCGACAAGGTTAAAGGGTCATCCACAATTATTACGTTGCGTTGACGTAAATTTGACAGAAAACCTGAAAAACTTGAACCTTGAAAAATTGTCAAATTCACGCAAACGCATCCGCAACGTATCAATTGTGGGCCAGCCATAATTCTGTTGAGATGTGCGTCTAGCGAGTAGTGGTTGGACATAAGTCATGACATCACACGAATGAAACCGCGACTTACATCCAGACGGTTGAACCACGATCGCGACGAAACATTTGGAATAATGGAATGTAACTACCGCCCAAGAGAATTACTTGTCTAATCGTTTTGCCAGCTTTGAAGAGAACTCTGACGTACTAGTGGGGAAAATTCATCATGTGAAATTCTTCTTTAAAAAATCTCGCCTTCTTGTGCGCCCACCTTTGCAAGAGAGTCCGCCTTCTCATTGCCTGGAATTGAGCAATTTGAGGCCCCGTCACTGAGGGGACCTATACAAAGGTAATCTAAAATGATCTTTCGACCAACGCACACGGCCACGAATTTAAATTCAATTTTGAGTCGTTTTTGAATCACATTTATCAAAAGTGGAGTCACTCATATATGAGTAAATGTAACTGAGATTGACAAATCGACAAATCCAAAACATCCATCTGATAGGTCGATGTCTTAGATATGTCGACTTGTCAACCACAGTTTAATTTACTCATAAATAATTGACTCCACTTTTGGCGAATATGAGTCAAAAACGACTCAAAACTGAGTAAAATTGATAGCCGTGCACCCGCCTGCTCCCTTATTTTTGAAAGAAAATAAAATGAGTGCTTCTCTGTTTTCGTCGACCTGAGGGCCCCTATTGTGTATATGTGCGAGAATGAGCAACTTTTATAGTGCATCACTGTTATAAAGGAGCTCGACAGTGTGTGATAGTGTGATCAAGAAAAAGCAGAAGAAAATGATGAGCAAGTGGGCATTTTACGTTTCAGGCAACTCTCACCTATGCCGGTGTATTTCACGTCATTTTTTTTTTTGCTTTCGGGCAATAATTATTAATCAAACTCAGTGGTGCATATTGTTTGAGTGATCCGATTTTCTAGATGCCCTTTGCC
Organism: Aedes japonicus; assembly: GCA_034211315.2. NCBI lineage: Eukaryota > Metazoa > Arthropoda > Insecta > Diptera > Culicidae > Aedes > Aedes japonicus. The sequence continues at coordinate 1,154 of JASCZW010006348.1, read as the reverse complement.
GAAGTGCAATCAATGTGATTGAAATCGCGATTGCTGCTTTCAATTTGTGCGTTTAGTGGGATGATTCCTATCGAGGATGCGTGGAGAAAATGGCGAAAACATTCGTTTGGTATTGGTAAAAAAACAGAAGTGCGGGTGTATTCTGTGCCTATTATGCAGTTGTATGTTGGCTTGCGGTCATGTGTTCGTTGGTGTGTTCTCGTCTGTTTTGTGTACCTAAAGTGTCGCAACTGTGTTTGCGAAGTGTTTCATGGTGCTTTGTGTATCACGGCAATGCCTTAATCTCAAGCGGGCATTGATGTAGGATGACATCAATATGTTGCAATGAGGATACATTTGCTGTTATGAGAAACTACACGTGAGAAGCGATCTAAAGTAAGACAGATAGTGATGACAAGCTACTTGAATGATTGAGGTAAATTTTTTCCTTAGATTTTTCAATATTTCCAACACAGGGGTTAATTATTGAAATCGAGTCGAGCAGCTCGATTGCGAAAAATTGTGCATTACAGAAGCCGGCTGAGTCTGATCCAGTCGGTGATCAAACTGGACTGTTAACTGTGGTTTTAAAAATTTTAATTGTTTTTGAAATATCATACAAAGTTGCGATTTGAAGTATTTTTCGGGGAAGTTGTTAATTAATACGAGCACCATACGCCACATTTTGTTTTTTTCATTCCAGCAAAATAATTTTATGATTGTAGAACAGCAATCCTCTTTTTTGCTGAAATCCAGCAGTCGGATTCACCAATATCTGAAAAACAGCAATGTCAAAAATGTTACTGAAATCCCAATTTACTTGTCAAATATAAGTCACACATCAACGACGGAAAGTTATATTGATTTATCATCAGGCATTGAAAACATGGATCCGTATCTGTATGAAGAACTGTTTGGTAAGTAAAATATAATTAAAAAACTAATCACAATTTGAAAATCCAAGGCCTTGGTTCTCTGTTTGACAACCGAAATGCGACTACTATGGATCATTCGTCAGCCTGGTTGATACCGATGTCCAGTGAAGATTCTCATAGCCGAGATGTACGTGAGTATGGAACACACTCTCCTGTCGCCGTTAGCAGTCCGATAATGATCTGTCTAGTGCTCGATGACTGTTGTGTGATAACAGAGGCTATTGTCTCTCGATCATGCCT
>JASCZW010006347.1:0-146713 GCA_034211315.2 Aedes japonicus | reverse complement strand
TAACTTCACAGGGTCGTTGAAACTCTAATCTGAGAATCTAAATTGAACGGATGAGCCTTCATTTGATCCACGAGATTAAAGACTGTGTTCAAAAAAATTAGTCACAGACGTCGGTTCAAGTTCGGTTCGCTTCAAACAAAAATTATTTTTAAGTCGGATAATATGAAACTCTCAGGGAATAAATAAACACATATTAGCTTTGTTTTTGCAAAGCTGGTTTTTGCAAACTCCTCTCTTAGGCTGAATGCCCGCAGAATGGACTTTACGCTACCCATCAAATCGCCATCTTTCTCACACTTTTTCATCCACTTTTTCTTCAAATTCTTGTCGGGTTTGAAGACCTTCCCTATTTTCCGGAGCTGATCCTTCATAATCGCCCAGATTTTTTTATATTGAGCGAAGTTCTGGTGGGCTCGGTGAATTTGCCCCCTTTGGCACAAAAACAACATCGTTGCTTCGTACCACTCTATCGCCGTTTTCACGTAATGGCACGATGCTAAACTCGGCCAGATTGTCACCCTCGTAGAACCGGAGGAAGGGCAGAAGGCGCTTCTGCTGGCGTCTGCTTTAATGTACATTTCTTCGTCCATTGCGATTCATTTCGCCTGCACCAACCACTCCCGGTGCTGTTTATCGGTTCGGTTAGGCGCGTCCTTACCTTAAAACATGAAGTCCGACTCGCTTCATTGCCTGCTGGACGAACCAGACGGAAGAATTGACCTTCTTGTTCACATCTCGAATCGAATGGCTCGGATTGCGCGTGAAGTAATCTCACCTTCCTTGCGTTCACGAGGTGGATCGTCTTCCGCTGCCAGCTCGTCGTTGGGTTTTCTGGGTGTCTTTGAACGATTTTATCACACGGAACACGGTAGAATTATCGGATCCCAACTGTTTCGCGATCCACCTGTGGGAGTGACTTGGAATTTCCACAACCGTGCCTATAATTGTTTGTCGAAGCATTTATTGCTTGGAAGTCATCTTGGTAACCACTTGTCAGATTTTGCACATGTAAACATTACACTCTAAACTAGTTTTACCCACTGTTTCATTAATTTATAACTTTTACACAAAAGAAAGCGTTGCATTTTTTTCGAGTACAATCTTTATAGCGTTCGGCGGAAGCGTACAGAAATCCTTGATACTATAGTGAGATATGTAAGACCATGACAAATCATTTAAGGGAACATCCATTAAGTATGTCACGCAGAAGTTACTTTTTAGACCCCCTAATGCCCTCACCCCTCCTTTGCAATGTTTTTTGTATGGCCCTTCAAATTTGTTTTGCATGGGTTGTCACCCCTTACAGCGTTACATGTTTATTGGACCTTCCCTAAGCATTTCGATCCTAGAATCTGCAAACAATTGAACAATCTTTGATACCACTGAGTGGTCTGTAAAAACTTGCAGAAATGACCATAAAACGAGCGATAAGAGGATTTGTAAATCGTAGAACGGTCGTGAAGTTTGAAAAACAATTCAGAGAGCAATTTTGACACCAGAAAGCCATCTCTGTGACCGTACAGCAATTTTTGAACATTTTGTCTGAGAATCTAAATTTAATGGAAAAACCTTCATTTGGTCCTTGAGATTAAAGACTGTACTTGGAAAAATTAGACACACAAAAGTGATCGTTGAAATTTCTCTTCAAGCCAGCTTCTCTTCAAACTTTGTAATAATGTAACCTCTTGACCTCTTAAGGTACAAAACGAACATTGTTAATTGTTGTTGAGTGAATATTTTTGAACGAAAAAAGTATTATGAGAGAGACTGGGATGATCTAAACTGCGTTCATAATATGTATTTAACAATACATGGAAGGCCAACAATAGTGTGGAAGGCCAACACACAAAATGCAACAATTTTGGGATATTCTAGGTCTTCTTAACTGTCTTTAAGTTCACAACATAAGATCTACGGTTGTAACAGTAGTTTTTTGGCCTACATAAAGTTACTTTATGTATGCAATCATATTAAATGAATCTTTAGCAACATCAGTTTTTTTAGCTATACAAAGTATTGTCACGTATTCGAACATATTCAGTGAATATATTTGAACGTATAAATAGTCCAGAAGATAATCTTGGGATGGTCTAGGTCATCCAAACTGTCATGGGGTTCAGAACTTAAGATTTACAGTTGTAAAAGTAACCTTTAGGCAATACAAACTTCCAATAAATATTCAAACATATCCAACTAATATTCTTAAAGTTCAGCAAACATTCTAAGGCATTATGACATCTGCTTGGTCATCCAAACTATCCTTGAGATCAGAACGTAAGACTTAAAGCTAGGATGTGTATTAAATCATATTTACTTAATATCTTGAAAGAACAACAGACATTAGGAGATAATCTTCGGATATTATAGGTTATCCAAACAATTCTTGAGTTCAAAACTGAAAATCTACAGCTGTAACTTAAGCTTCCTGAACTAAACAAAGTAACAATATGTATATGACTAAATTAAGTGAGTTTTTGGAAGGAAAACAGATATAATAAGATGTCTTGAGATTATCCAGGTCACCAAAACTGCCGTTGAGCTTCAGAAGTTATGATCTACAGTCGTAACATAACCTTTATAACCTATAAAAATGTGACGACATGCATTCAAACACATTAAGTGATTCTTCTGTAAGGTCACCAGTAATTATCAGAGTATCTTGGAATGTTCAAGTTCATAAAAACTGACCTTGAGTTCAGAACTTAAGATGTACGGAAGTGGGCTTTACAAAGCTACGATAAATTTTCAAACATATTCAATGAATATTCTGAAACGTCCAATGACCTCATAGGATACACAGATAAAAAGAAACATTGAATTTTATGCGTTTTCTAATGCACATAAAGGGAATGCTAGATTTGGCAGAAATTAATGGGATATTTCATGTAAATTGGGGTCAGATAACGCCTGCATCTAGCCTGTTGTATGACAAATTACAAACATTTTTGGATGGTGCATGGCAGATTGCATACAACTTCGTTGTTTACGCCTCCTTTGGGTTGAATTTAAACGAGAGGAAATGTTATGCGCTTGCTAAAATTAATAATTTTTTTCTGTGTAGTCTTGTTAGTTTCAGATCATTCAAACTGTCCTTCAAAACTTAAGGTCTACAATTGTAACAGAAGCTGTATGGTCTGAACAAAGCTAAGTTATTGTGTTTGGCATAGAATGTCCCAAGATTATCTCATAATGTATGTTGGTCTTTCAGGACATTCATTACATGCTATAGCTGATAAAGATACTTTTACATTCCAAATGACTTACATTTAGTTGCGTAGTCCAACGTCATCATTTCGAACAACTGAATGGGGCTGTACAGTGATGTTTTTATGATGGTTTTAGGCCCTTCCCTCTTCGGGAAGGGATGGCTTCCATACAAATGAAACACAAATTTCTGCATAACTCGAGAACTTATCGAGCAAATGGAACAAAATTTGGTTTTACAGGCAAAAAATGTGTCTTATGGTGGTTCGAGCCCCTTCTCTATCTGAAGGGGGGAGGGACTCTCATACAAATTAAACAGAATTTTCTGCATAACTCGAGGGCTTATCAGGAAAATGGATTCATAATTTGTGTGTTCAGGTTTTTAGAGGTAAGCAATGTTTTTATTGTGAATTGAGACCCCTCCTCTTGCTGAAAGGGAGGGCTTCCAAACAAATGAAACACAAACTTCTGCATAACTCCAGAACTTATCCAACAAATGGCACCAAATAAGCATTTGGGGATTTTTAAAGGCAAAAAAATGTTTCTTATGGTGGTCCGAGACCCCTTCTCTATCTGGAAGGGGGTGGACCTCATACAAATCAAACAGAAATTTCTGCATACCTCGAGAACTAATCTAGCAAACGGAATCGTATTTGGTATGTGAGGGTTTTTGAAGGCAAGTAATGTCTCCTATGGTGGTTCGAGACCCATTTGCTATCTGGAAGGGGGGGGGGGAGTTCTCATACAAATGAAACAGAAATTTTTGCATATTTCGAGAACCAATCAGGCAAATAAAATCATATGTGGTATTTTGAAGTTTTTTGAGGTTAGAAATGTTTTTATGATGGTTTGAGGCCCTTTCCTCTTCTGGAAGGGAGGGCTCCCATACAAATTAAACATAAATTTCTGCACAACTTGAGAACTAATCGAGCAAATGGAACCAAATTTGGCATGTGGGGATTTGTTAAGTCAAGAGACCCCTTCTCTATTTCAAAGGGGGATTGGAAGGTGGGGGCTGGGTGTTTCATACTAATGAAACAGAAATTTCTGCATATCTCGAGAACTAATCAGGCAAATGAAATCATTTTTTGTATGTTGAGGTTTTTGGAGATAAGAAATGTTTTTATGGTGATTTAAGACCCCTCCTCTTTTTGGAAGGAATGGCTCACATACAAATGAAACACAAACTTCTGCATAACTCGAGAACTTATCCAGCAAATGGAACCAAATTTAGCATGTTGGGATTTTTGAAGGCAAGAAATGTTTCTTCTGGTGGTTCGAGACCACTTCTCTATCTGTAAGGGAGGGTGGGGGGGGTGGGCGGCTTTTTCTCTCTTACAAATGGAACAGAAATTTCTGCATACCTCGAGAACTAATCAGGCAAATGGAATAATTTTTCGTATGTTGAGGTTTTTCGAGATAAGAAATGTTTTTATGGTGATTTGAGACCCCTTCTCTTTCTGGAAGGGAGGGCTTCCATACAAATGAAACACAATTTTTTGCATAACACAAGAACTATTCAAGCAAATGGGACCAATTTTTGTATGTGGGGGTTGTTGAAGGCAAGAAATGTTTTATGATGGTTCGACACAGGCTATGACGGCAAAAATTGCCTTATATAGCTGATTTTTGCCGTAATATTCTACTCTTCAGGTAAATAAGAAAGGTATAGTAAGTGTGACTGCTTCTTGGTACCTCAGAGGGCTTGGGTTAGATCCCAGCCGAGGTTAGATAGATTCTTCTCAGGCGAAAAAATCTTGTCACGTCTTCCTTCGGAAGGCAAGTAAAGCCCTTGATTCCTGCTCATGTATTCATGAGTGCGATATGTATGGTGGAGGTGTTTCCCTCCGGTGCACAGTGGGGCAGCAAACCCAGTGGTGTGGCCAAAACCTCTAGCGCCACTTGTATTCTTCCTTTAGGTTTGCAGTCTTGGAGAAAGTTGTTCAGTTGAAAAAGCGCCATCTTTTGACGGTTTTGATTAGTTACTATTTCTTCCGCATAGGTGGCACTCGGCTCTATCTTATTACGGAGTTTCCTAGAATGATGTTTTTTTTTCGACAAAGTTGATAAGATCATGCTGAGAAATGTCGTCAAAGACGTTAAAGATCTATCTTACACAGAATACTAAATATTGACCAACTTTTAAAAAAGATCGCAAAAAGCCGTTTTTTTGGCAAATAAAGATCTACAATATAAAAAGTAGATGGTTCAATATTGTCGGAATGCTGCAATTTGTTCAATACTTTTTCTCATGCATCTAACATTTGGTAGCTTTGTAACATAAAATCGATGACATAAATACCAAAAACATACTTCTATCTTTAGAGACTTCATCTCCAAACGTTAATTCTTCAGCAAGCAACTTTTCGTTTAATAATTTTTTTCTCAATGCGACTACTAGTAGCCCATCGTTTTCAATCGAGAGCACAACTTTTTTGGACTCGTGATTTTATACGTGAAGCGGTACAAAAGTCACTGTCATCGAGGTTTATCTTCAACTTTACACTACTACAAACATGGTTATAACGCTCAACCCACGGTTGTTTGTTTTTTTTATTGAGTTATTCAGAAATCTGGAAACGAGTTTCTCGATACATTTTCTCCGACAACTCGAAGAATTAAAAAAGTTTTTCTACTCATGTTGGCAGCGGGGAATCTCCCGGTAAAATAATGTTAATCAAAATTTGAGATACTTGAGGATTTTTGAGAAACAAATATATTAAAATGATATTTTACAATTTTTGTTCTCTGTTGAACTACATGCTTTCAAATGTCCAACCACGTTGACACTGAGCTCTCCCAAAAATTTGGCTACTACTTTTGCCTGTATTTTGAGTAATTGTCATTTGAAAACACCTCCAGTTTACATCATTATTGTAAATATATTTGAATTCATGTATGGTATATTTCAAAATGTGTCTGAAATGAACAAGTTGCATCATTTCGATAATGTTGCACCGCTTACATTTCAATTTGTACACATTTTTTATAAATTTGACCAATATTTAGTTTTTTGTGTAAGATAGGTCTTCAATGTCTTCGACAACAATTCCCAGCATGATCTGATAAACAACTTTGTCCAAAAAACCATGCTTCTAGGACGCTTCGTTTAAAATATAGAATCGAGCACCACCTATGCGGAGGAAATAGGAACTAATCAAAACTGTCAAAAGATGGCGCTTTTTCAACTGAACAACTTTCTCCAAGTCTGCAAACCGTGGTGCTAGAGGTTTTGGCCACACCACTGGATTCGCTGCCCCACTGTGCGGTGGTGAACCAGCTTAAGGCTGCAAGTCACATTAGGTCATAAAGAAGAAGCAGAAGACGTAGAAATATATCAGAAACGGCCCAAGCAATAGTTCCAACCAAAATCAATTCTCAAACTGAATTATTCACCCTTCCATCGAACCGATCATAGCCTTAAAACGAAAAATGCATCCTTCATCCACGGGAGAAAAAAAACTTATGAATGGCAAATTCTCCAATTCCCGGAAGGTAGCAACGATCCGCTCTGCACTTCCTAAAAGCGATCAAGGCGAAGAACTAAGCAGGAATGCAGGGAAACAAAAAGCGAAACAAAATAAAAAATGCACTGGGAGGCATCGTGGCAGCCTACGATTTAGCGGTTTTTCTTTCTTTTTTTTCGGGACTGCTATGATTGCAACGTCTGAGTTTGTTCGTCTTTTTTTTGTTTGTGATGCAATTTCCAAGGTCCGACGAATAACCCGCAAAAAAAAACGCCGTTGAAAAATTATGACTCCACTGATGTGGCAGCATTCATGCAAGGAAGGACGACGAACCGGGGAATTTAAGAAAAATGGATTTTAACAGTCTGAGAGCCCTGGTCAATGCGCGTTTGGGACTTAGGCGAGACCATCTCTGGAAGAGAAAATGGCGGTCATAAGGGCGGGTGACGGTTTAATTGTTCGGGTGACCTCCGTTCAGGATCGTTTTTCTTCTTTCGGACGCGTTGATTGATGGAACTGAAATTGCAACTTATGATGGGGGGGCATTTTGGCGAAGAGGTTTCTGGAATTGGATGTGGATTTGGGATCAGATAATGGGCAGAAGAATGATCATGCTCGTTTATCGCGATCGTGCTTTGGAATTCTGTTAAATTGATGTTGCAAATGATTTTGACCATCCCATTTCAAACTTCAATAATAGTCTTCTCCACACCAAGTCGACAACCAGCGTCATAATAATAATGTTCAATTGCAGAATTCCACAACCATTCCGAGAACCCATAAAGAAGGTGACATTTGCAGTTGGCGCATTTCGCTTCTCGGAACAGATGTACTTCTACCGCTGCTGCTCCTGCAGGGATCCGTGGGTGAATGTCGTGCACATCTTGCACTCTCCAGAAAGTCATTTGACCACGCTCGGTGCCACATTATCTCCGTTTTCCAAGAGTCGTGAGTGCTGCAAACCCCCGACGGGACTTTCAGGCACAATCCCATGATGGCTCCCTGGAAGTTGTCCCTGGTCCAAGTTCCATTGCTGGCCGGGAATGGGAAAATTAATTTATGAGATTTCAATTAAACGATGCCCATGCAACGGCAACAATGGCAACCACCGTAGCAACAAACGACAAAAGAGGCAAAGTTCTGCAAGTTAATGAAATTGGAACTTGGGCACGACTTTCCGCTCCTCCATCTCGTCCCATTTTGAGCGCAAAGCGGGATTCTGCGGGATCTTCATAATTTAGAATGGCGGCAGACCAAGAGAGATTGTTTGAATTTCTCGGATTTTGACATTCGATGGTGTGCCCTCTGGCGGTGGCGGAGAAAAGAATTTATTAGCCCCGGCCTCGGTCGTGATTAACAATTCTGTGCCTAATGGACTTTTAGATTGATTATTTGACTTCCTTTTTTTCTCTCCTAACGGGGCTCAACCGCGAAACAGCTCGGAGGACTAATTGTTTTCCAATGTTGTAGATCGGCGCTGCCAACGGCACAAAGGGATACAACAAGGCATTTCTATAATTGAATCCAAGTCGGCGGGTCGTGAAATTGAAATTGCACACCCCGCTTCACCGAATGATACTTGTGACTAAAAAAAATGTGTTCAACGATGTTGAAGGAGGTATAAAAGTTGCCGGATCAAAAGTCGAATGACATAACTTTCACCTCCCGAAGAACTGTCAGTCAAAGTGGAGAAGCCACAGCCGTATGATCTGAGTGACAGCTTGAAATGCCAAAACGACTCATTAAGACAGCAAATTCGGATGCAAAATAGGCAGAATTGATTTTCGCTTTGACCACACTCGCTTTGATGCTTTGAACAGCCGCCCCTTTGGAACTGGAGACCCTTCGGCCAGATGCGGGTGCGAGTGGGTGGTGCGCTGGGGTGGGATGAACAAAGAATCGCGCGTCTGTTTGGTGTGCATGTCATTGCATCATCCTGCATCGTTGTGGTCGATTTGAAATGTGGTTAACAAATTGGTGGTTTTGGGCTATCATCGATCGGAGATTTATTTTCAACCATGGATCCGATGCGACCTAAAAATCACAGTCAGTCAAGGGGGTGGATTAATGAGGTGTGTTTTCGGTGTCTGATTTGTTACTGTGAAGGCATTTCGAGGTCGATAAGGTGTGGTGGAAATCGGATCTCTAGAGGTTGGGAGGAGGACGATTTAGCTTGATATAAAGTTAATATTAGATTATGATTAGGTATTCCATTTATTTCTGAAATAATCAAAGCCTAAATTTAAAAAAACTTACCTTTAATAACATCTTGTAACGTATCCAGTGTAATTCCCAGTAGTCAATCAATGCTTAAAAACCGAGTATGCAATAATCTTACAAGAAAAACCTCGGTTAAGGTAAAGTTATAAATCCAGCTTGTGATATTTACAAATGTCGCTCGTAAGTTGTAGACTTAAGCCTAGTTTTCATATAGTCATGTTTGGGTCATTTTCCGGTGAATTAATTTAGCTGAAATCTGAATTGGCATCGGTATTACAGTGTGTCTCACAAAAGGTGTCACCTTTTTTCATGGTTGGTTGGTTGGTTGGTTCAAATGTGAAATCGATATAAATTCAACAAAATTGCCTTATGAAATGAAGTGATGATGTGAAAAACTGAATAAGTAAACTATGATCAAATCTTGTGCCGTATCCAGTGATTGCCCAGTAGTTAATCAACGCTTAATAACCGAGTATGCAATAATTTCACAAGAACAACCTCGTGTAAAGCAAAACCAGTTATAAATCCAGCTTGTGATATCTACAAATGTCGCTCGTAAGTTGTTGACTTAAGCCTAGTTTTCATATAATATGGTCATGTCTTGGTCATTTTTTGTTAATTCAATTGAGATGAAATTTGAATTGGCATCGGTACTACAGTGTGTCTCACAATAGGTTTCACATTTTTGTGTTGGTTTTTTTTTTAGCTGGGTAATTTTAACAGCGGGATTGATTATACCCGTTTTGACTGTATTCTTTTGACAAGTTATCGCTGAAGATAAATAATCGATTCCGTGTGTTTATATATATCAGCTACCATGGAAGCCATACGGGAGCAAGTTTTTAAATAACATTTGAAAAAGCTTAGACCATGATAGATATTCAATAGCCTTATGCAGTTCTTAGTGAGTAAACGTTTTGTTTTTCGTACCTTAGAACGGTTCAAGCGGTGAGAGAGAGCGAATAAGACGTAATTCGGCCGTATCTGGCCATAAATTGAGCAAACATTTTCAAATGTCCCCTTCTTCAATGAACAGGTTCCTCAGACATGATCTGGAATGCAAGCCATGCAAAAACAACGGGTTCATGGGTAGACGGAGCGTCAATAGCAAGCCAGGGTCCAAAGAAGCAGAAATCTTTTGGTTCGGCACGGTGACTGCGAGATTTTATTTTTGGATGAAAAGCTCTTCCTCCTTCAGGACAGTCATAATCATCAAAATGATCATGTGTATGGCAAAATTCTTGCCAATATTCCAAGAGATAACGCTAGCAGAATTCTAGAGAAGCATGGTATGAGGCACCGTGTCACGAAAAGGAAAACTTCCTCTTCTTTTCATAGAACCTGACGTAAAAATCAACTCTGAATATTACATCGAGCAGGTTTTGAAGAACCAACCACCTCATAATTCAACGCAGTATGGGAAAACACCATATTGATTCCAACAGGACTCAGCTCCTGCTCACAAGGCAAAAAAGACACAAGCGTGGTGCGCGAAAAATTTGCCCGATTTCATCACAAGCAAAAATGGTAAGAATGGCCTGCATCTTCACCGGATCTCAACCCACTTGACTACTTTGTTTGGGGTTATATGCTTCAAAATATAGGCCCTACGAAAGGACTTAGTTAAGATCGACTCCAGAGACATTTGGTTGATATTTGGGAACAAATTTCTCAGGACATCGTGTGTAACAGCTGCGATGGGGTGCAAAGCGTTTGCGCAAAGTTATCAAGGAAAAGGGCGAAAGATTCGAATTGAATTAATATGGTTTATTTTGTCTGTTGTGATCCCATTTTGTTTTAGTGACAATTATTGTGAGACACCCTGTACAGGTAATACATCCAGTTAGAGTGACGATTTGGTACGGGTTAGTTAATTCGTCAACTACCTTTATACAGACTGGGATGTGGACGGGTGGTCGCATGATGTCTTAAGGCTTCTGACGAAAAATGATTGAATGTCCCTCATGAAATCAACCAAATCCTTTACCGTATTAATCTAGACTGTAGCCCACTAAATCACATGACCCTCAGATTTCTAGCATTCTGCAGATGGTACAATAGAACATCCGGATTTTCGATGAATTTATCAGATTGCTATGCTATGATTTGGTTGATTTGTGACCCCTATTGTGAGACACCCTGTAAATCCATAATTTTTCTTTTACATTTTAAAGGTTACGGGTTATGACAACGGGTAAGAAGAAAAATGTAGAATACCATTTGATTTCCATAAATAATGCTTAAATATCATATTCAATGAATGTCCTGGAAGACCAACAGACACTATGAATTAATCATGGGATGTTCTATGATAAACAAACTGTCCTGGAGTTTATAATTTAATATTTACTGATGTAACGAATATAAACAGTTACAGTATGAATTCAATCATATTCAAAAAATACCCTGAAAAACCAACAGTATGAAATAATCTTGGGATATTCTATGTCACACAAACTGTCCAGGAGTTTAGAACTTAAGATCTACTGTTGTAACAGTAGTATTTTCCAGTATATGATATGTATTGTAACATACTCAATGAATGTTCTGGAAGACCAATAGACAATATGATACAGTCTTGGGATATTCTTTGCTGAATTAACTGTCCTTTACTTCATAATTTCCAGGAGTCCATGAGTTGAGAGCTGAAGTTCTACTGTTGGATGTAGCTACCGCAATACAAAGTTACGAAATGTATTCCGTCATATTCAATGAATGTCCTGAAAGACTAACAGACATTATAAGATAATCTTAACATTATGAGATGTTCTATGCCAAACAAACAGTCTTGGAGCTCAGAACTTAAACCAGTCAAGGTGACGGATCCGTTTCTGCCTCGACCTACCCCGCATAGGGATTTGTGGCAAAAGTGTGTGTGTTTGTTCCGAAATACTTCTTAACAAAAAGCCCTGCGCTCAATTTCAAACTTTGTCTATTTCATTTCACAGCCTGACGAAAAACCGATCAAAAACAAAATAGCACTAGCAGATAATCTTGAGATGTTCTATGTCAAACAAACTGTCCAAGAGTTCAGCACTTAAAGTCTACTGTTGTAACAGTAGCTCCATCCGCTACACAAAGTTATAATATGACTTCAATTTGATTTAATGAATGTCCTGAAAGACCAAAAGACACTAAAAGATAATCTTGAGATATTTTTATCACCCAAACTTTCCAGGAGATCAGAACTTAAGGCTGTAACAGTAGCTTTACTTCTGTTGTAACAGTAGCTTTATCCACAATACAAAGTTGAAAAATGTATTCAAACATATTCAATGAATGTCCTAGAAGACCAACAGACATTATGCGAGAACCCTCGGATATTCTATGCCAATGAAACTGCTCTGGAGCTCAAAACAGAAGATCTTCTATTGTAACAGTAGTATTTTGCACTATACAATGTTATGATATTTATTCAAACATATTATTTGAATTTTCCAGAAGACCAACAGACATTATGAGACAATCTTGGGATATTCTATGCCGAATCAACTGTCTTGAGAATCATAACTTAAGATCTACTGTTGCAACAGTAGCTTTACCCGCAATTCAAAGTATCGATATGTATTCAATCAAATGCAATGAATATCCTGGAAGACCAACAGACATTATGAGATAATCCGTAAAGTGTCACTGTTATAACTGTAGATCCTAATTTATAAACTCAAGGACAGTTTCTGTGACCTAGAACATCCCAAAATATATCTTACATTCACTTAATTTGGTCAAATACAAAGTGTTAGTTTGGTTAGTCCAAAAAGCTACAGTTAAAGCCGTAGATTGTAAGTTTTGAACTCCAGGATAGTTTGGATCCTAGCATATCCGATGATCATCTCTTAATATCTGTTATTCTTACAAAATACTCAATGAATATGTTTCAATACACATCGTAGCTTTGAATAGCCCAGAAAGCTTTTGTTACAATTGTAGGTCTTATGTTCTGGTCTCAATGATTTGGATGACCTACGCACTTAGAAAATTTAACAGTATTTGGTAATTTGTTACCGAATTTTCAGCAGCTGAACGTTTGGTAATCCGATTTAACGGGCTTCGGTAAAATTTTACATTTTTCCGGTAATGTTTTTACAGATAACTATAAAATTTTACCGAAATCCGGTAAATCGGATTACCGAACATTCAGCTGTTAAAAGTTTGGTAAAAAAATACCGAATTCTGTAGAATTTTCTAAGTGTGTAGCACATGTCAGATTACTTTATGATGTTTTAGACCTTCGAGAATAATAATTGAACATGTGTGAATATGCATTGTAACATTGTATCGCCTTTTTTCTCAACTTCTGCATATGCAGGATGCTATTAGTCGTTTATAAGGTCTAAGACTTATGCTTTTTTTTTGGATAGAATAATTGATGTTAAACAAATTAGCTGAAGACCGTGTACATTTTTATTCAGTTTGTGATTTTATACAGCCATTTTCTTTTTGAACTCATATATGAGCCCATAGGTCTGGAGGGGTTATAGAACAATCTGTTACCAATATAAAGAAAAAAAGTTTTTCAGTAACCGTTGAATTTCTGATGATTGAAATGAATCTTTGGGAAAGGTAGCTCATCATAACTTCCGGTCCGCCTCTAGGCATCTTACTATGAGCTGGGTCTTCACCGGTTGCCCGTCGGTCTGCCAAACTTGTAAGACGTCTGCATTGAGTTATCTCAAATTATAATATTCCGTCCTTTATATCATGAAGCATTGCGATTGGTTGAGCAGATTGAAGATAATGAAATCATTGGGTATATGACCACCCAAGTAGCACACTATGATCAAAGTTAGTTGTAGTAGCTTGATTATGACTTAGCAAGTCATATTTATGTTTCCTCAACTGATTGGCAACAAGTGTGCTACTAGGGCAATCCGGGTGGTGCTAAATTTGATGAGCTTTGACGTCAATAGAAGCAAAGTTGGCCGAAAGTTGGCCAAGAAAGACTCTACGGACTCTAATTTTTATCTGGTCCCTCAATCGTAGTTTTGGATGGAGTAGTGTGGATTGTTCTCGATACTGAATTATTAGACTATTATGTAACATACAAAAATGTACTATTCTGTAAATTTTTAATATCAATCTCGATTTTAGTAAGCGAACTAAAACGCTTTAACCTTGGCAAATTATAGCCAGACTTTTGGTCCAAATGCCAAAACTCCACCCACAGGAAAAAGCACAAGCATAAACTAACCTTCTTAGCACCTATGCTCAGAACGATAAAATACATATTATCACATTATTTAACTCTATATGGAAGCGTTTTAACTCTATATGGAAGCGATTCAGAGCGATTTCAGACACTCTTCCTGGAATCGCTCTTTTTCTTGGAGTCCTCTCTACGGCCGGCGACAAAAAAAAAATGGTGCATTCAAGAAGTCGTCCTTTTCCAGGATGCTTTCAAGAATTGGCTGCGTTAGTGTTAGATTAGATTAGATTAGATTGATGATCGGAATGATTCTCTGTTTTTTCAGCTTTTACAGGGCTATTGATGTATTAATTTTCAATGATTAAAAGATACTAATATGGTATCATTTTTTTTTCAATAACAAACCAGTGGATGTCAAATATGTTTTGTGCATGCATATTTAATATACTCTTACTTAAAAATTCATTGAATGGGAATATATGAGAGACCACCAGGGCACCCGATTATAGCAAATTGGATGGGGAGAGCGGGAATGCCCGTTGCTCCGTTGCTTATAGTTTTTAGATAGAGGGTGGGTTCTTTGTCATAGTCATTGGGTATGTTTGACAGCTTGCATTTTTGACCAACTGTTGAATTTTGTTGTTGTAAAAAAGATGGATAGATACAACTGTTTTTAAGGCTCTTCATACAATGACATGATGAAGAGAATTAGTGATTATTATACACGGCCTGCCGTTTCAACTTAGTTTTGAATCGTTTTTGACTCACTTTCGTCAAAAGTGGAATCACTCAAATTTGAATAAATATAACTGGCATTGATAAGTCAACATATCAAAAACATCGACTCAAATCAGATGGATATTTTTGTTTTGTCGACTTGTCAATACCAGTAACATTTACTCAAGCTTGAGTTACTCGAGTTTTTAAGAAGTTAGTCAAATGCGACTCAAAACTAAGTTGACATGGCTGGCAGTGTAGTTTCATTAAGTCAAAAAGAGAGCAGAGCCTGTCACTGTCTCAAATTGGAAACATAGAAAACATAGAAAAAATTGTTCCTGCTCTTTTCTGCGTTAAATATTGAAATGTTTTTTTTTTTATTATTTTGCTTCATACTGCACTCTCGTGACCCTCATCTTTCTGGGCTAGTAAAATGGCGTGAAATGGCGTCGAATGAAGTAGAAGTGCGAAGTCAAAATCATACGTACAAAAAAAACCAGACGCAAAGACTAAAGACGTACAAAGTGAAAAAGGTACCGAACCGTGACGACAAGCAACATTTCACTGCACAAAGTTGTGCTAAGGATCTTTCCATCAATTTTTGCAAACATTTTCTTGTATCATAATGGACGATAAAACATACGTAATCGAAGACTTTAAACACCATCCGTGTCTTGCTTTTTATACCATAATGCACTGGAACACCCTGCTTGGTTACACTTCCTGAAGAAGGTGTCCAAATCAAATTCGAAAAAGTATTTGATTTAGCAGGCCATATGTAGTTGTGGTCGAACATCTAAAAGTTTCGTATCTACCGACACTACCAATAAGGATGTGCACGAGAAAGAATGTTTGCCAAAGTGGTTTATCCGTTTATCAGAAACCACGACTCTCCAGCTATGCGTTGGCCTAATTTGGCCTCTTGTCACTTCGCGAAGTCCATCCTGGAATGGCAAAGGTACAAGAGATCAAATACGTGCTAAAAACTGCCAATCCACCAACCTGTCTACAACTTTGCCCAATAGAGAAATATTGGACCCTAGTTAAGCGGAAACTCTTCGAAACTACGAAGAAAGCAAATAGTACCGATGATTTCAAGAAAAGAAGGAGAATCGTCATGGAGGGCGTATATAAGGATACCCTATGGAACCTGATGGTGGGTGTACCACAGAAAGCTCGCTGCTGCTATTATTTTGGCGTCCGAAGTTTATCGTGGACGGGCTTTAAGCACAACGATTAATATCCATACCGTATGAAATAATAAGTGGAACACTATTTAAACGTTGGGGTCTACAGCCGGGTTTTTCTCAACGTCCAGCCGTTTGTCGTCTATCTGTCATCCTATTTGCAGCTTTAAATCGACCATGTCCAATGCATTCAATGACAAAAATATAATTCGTCAAAGGCCAGCATGGAAAAATCATGTGCTATATTCCGTAAAATAGTGTTTTAAACTTTTTGCCGCTCCGATTGACCGACGGCAAGATACTCGGGATGATCCTTAAGGAGAGAAATAAGGGGGAAATTAAAGAGGAAAATATGTACACTGACAGGTATCCAATTTACCGGTCTTACGAGCCATCAGCGGAGAGCTAACGTTGAACACTGAAATCATTTCCGTTTTTCTCGTGTGCTATATACTTTCGTTGATAGCATAGCCCAGATAGAAGATTCATTTGAGGGAAATGGGCTTCAGAAATAAAATCAGTCACCGGCAACAAAAGAAAATATATTTGCAGTTGAGTGGTGTGGCTATTGCTGAATTCACCCTTAAATGAGCATTGTTGCTTTTAAAAAACATACCGGAAAATGCTTGAAAATAAATAAATTCTATTTCTTTTGGGGAGAAAATCTAGTGAAATTTTTATATAGGCTTCGATGAAGCAGTCGTGTGAACTGGGAGCACTGTTTCGAATCTTTGTTAGTTTAAGAGCAGTGAACGTGTTTAAAAAGAAATTTATTTTTATAATAATCCTTTAGTATCGTGCGCAATTAAGGGTTGAAAGTGGATTTGAACTTGAATAAATAAAAAGAAGAAAACAATCTGAACGATTTGTTACCTGTTTTTAATGACCCGGAAAGGGAAACCCATATTTACAACCTCTGTTCATGCAGATTTGTATTGGAGCAAATGTATGTCATTTTAAAGAAAAAACTGAACTTTTTGTTATAAAAGAACTCAATTGCAAGAACTTTGTAAGTTTTTCTGGTTTTATTTGTATAAATGAAGTCATTCTGTTCTGTCGAACGAGAGTTATTAGCGTTCAGGAACCTTTCACTTTAGCGTAACGCTCTTATTTTTCCAAATTTTTAAATGACGCCCGGTTTAGAAAAGTGTAGTCTAAGTACAAAGTGAAGCAGTCTGAAGTCAAACCATGTACGTTACGGATTCAGTTTAATGTGTAAGACAAGAACCAATCATAAAGCGAACTTATGAAATTCACAAGTGTCGTTCTTAAGTTGTGCATTATAAAATTCCTCAGATTATTTGCCTGAGTATACGTGTCTGTGGCATTAAATGAACAGCTGCGCGCTTAGTGTTAACAAATAGAAAAAACCAGCAGTCCACCTGCGCTTAAGTAAACTGAGATACTCTGCTTATAAAAGATGACCCAGTGGTGCATCATGCTTACTGCATCGTAATGGCTTCGTGGTACTGTAAGTACTGCTGCGTCAATTCCAATTAGATCAGAAATTCCTCGAAATAAAGTCAAATTTGATTTTCTCCAGGTACTCTAGCCTGGATAGCCCTCGCTTGCGTGTTATCTACTCTGGCAAACCCCGATGACACAAAGTATTGTGGCTATCTGGATTGCAGCGGGAAGGTCAAACTCGGGTTGGAAGGAGAGAAATTCGCTGCGAAGAATTCTGAGTTCGGTTACTGCTATTGCGCTGAGGTGAATGGCAAGAAGATAGCGCGCTACATAGGTTGCAATTTCGGAGATGGATTTGTTCTGACGGAACAACGCTGTGCTCGAAATGGGAAAGCTTGATTCATTTGAAATATAAGCATAACAAGTACGTGGAAGTACGAGGTTTGGTGATTTGAAAAACCGGTGAATGTTTTAGCATGTTAAGAGGTCAGAATAAAAAGGTATAACAGTACAAAAAATAAAATAATTGTTGAACCTCGTATTTACCATGAACAGGAAATTAAATGTTAGACTACTAAGATATTGTTGAAAACCATACCCTGCTTCTTGGCAGCATACGATTTTCAACTCCAGCAGAACCCATTGAAATGCCATTGAAAGCACTGCGGCAGTCAATTTTTGGTAGATTCTGGTCGTGTGTTCCTATTCTATTTACTCTTTAAACATTCTATAAACACGACAAACAGTCTTCCGCACTCGCTTGTTGATCAACTCTGTAGTTATATTCTTTTGCTCAAGCACAGTGCTCATATTGCAATTGCCAATTATCACTTTTCAAAGTTGACACACATAATCTGAAACTCAGAACTGCTCTTTTCACGGCTTCTATTCAGTAAAACTCCATGGATTTTTTAAACTGGAAAAAGTGGGCTTTCTCAACAATAAATTTGACTTTTCCCGTTAGTTAAACAAGTAATATAAGCCAAATCGATAGACGATAGAATCCATTAGCCGTGCAAATCAAACCGGACAGCTATCCTTCCACACAGCATCGTGCGTGCATGCCTGCCTTTGGAAATTGAAACTGGTCCCACTGGCACAGGGCATCTCCACTGGCTGGAAGACAAGCTCCACCGCCGTCGGCCTGCACTGACAGAACATCTTGCGCTCCGACGAATGGCACCACAGCCGTTTGATTTCCTCGTACGTCGTACACGGGTTGTTGCACGCGGGATAGGTCAGTTTACCCTTTTCTATTGCACTACTCTCCATCTCCAGGCACTCGTTCTGGTTCCACTGGTCTACGTGTACGCACGTCTGCCTCCGGAAGCTGAAGAGCGTTCCGTTGAGCGCACAGGGCATCACTTGCTCCACCCAAGCTCCGCTGGGATCGGGACGGCACTGGCAGAAGTGGCTCGGATCCGAGTGGCACCACAGGGTGTTGATGTCCCGGTAGGTCTTGCAGGACGATGCGATGCAACTCTCGGGATATTGAGCGGCTACCAGCTGCAGGCCGGCAGCAGCTAGGGCGAGAAACGGGAGAACGTTGGTGACCATGGCCGATGGTCGGTTAAAATCGTACTGATGGGGGCGGTTGAGTATTCTGCCAGTTTTAAACAGCAAGAATGATGACGATTTCGGAGGCTGTGATAATTTATCGAGCAAACACGGAGTTTTTTTTCTGTTTGGAATCTTGTTTCATGCATGCGGGATAGTACCGAATTTGGAGGATGAGATAAGCGAGGGGTGCTTGGCGGTTTGTTTAAAGATAGATAAGCATTTTTCTGTGGAATTCATCCACATTAAATTTGGTTTTCTGCGAATGTGCCAAAGTCCATTGTCTAGTATATGATAAAATGCGCAAATGAGGAACTTGGATTTCCGGAAGTTGACAAGAGCAAATATTTTTTTGCAACGCTTTTTTCGTTGTCAGATCACGCACCCGATGTGTTGACACGTGTCTGTAACTTATGATAAATCAGGATTTAATGCTGACAAATCTGTAATGCTGACGTATTTGCAGAAGTTGCAGCATTCGTCTAACACTGCAGAAAACCAAAATAATGCTTTCATCATCGGATGTAATGCAAACGCCCAGAGTGCTTACTACCACGCTCGACCAATTGAGATGTTTTCTGGTGGAACGAGCGATTGGAAAGCATCGAAAATAAGCACGGAAATTACTCAATCGTGCTTAAACTACTACAAACTGGTGTTTTACAAAAAGGCGTTGAGTGATTATAGTTGACAAATAAGAAGATCCAAGCGGACCGATTGGAGACATCTGTGTAAAAACATAGAAAGTGCTCCTGATACTGCAATTCAAAACTACTCTCAAGAGATCATTCCAATGGTCTCGGGAATCTCAAAAAGTTTGACGGAAATTTTAGACTGACTGATCAACTAGAAGACAGGCAAAGTACCACGTCTTTAGAATTCGTCCGTGTGGAAACAAATACATCTACTAGGATTAATGACTCACTACTTGCAATGCAATTCTCCAATATACAAGTCCAAAATATTGCAAATACAATATTCACGAACTCTAGAATTTAGTGGGCAGTAGATTCATTCAATCATTTCAAATACCCTGACCAGGATGGAGTTTTACCAGCAGATATTCAAACTTACAAATCTGTAATTAGTCGTATTTTGTCCATTCAAGTCGAACATTTGTTCAATTTCTTTCAAATCCCATTTTTAAATAATTCAAGCAAAAATATCAACATTTTCCAGTCCAGTTATCTCTATAAAGTCCTATTGAACAAATTTATTCAATTTGTCCTCCATTTTTCTTAATAACATCCTCGAGCCGACGCCGGAAGCCAGAGCATGCCTTTCGGACGTAGTCCTCCGACATTGACTGCCATGTGCGTGTTAAGGTTGACTTTAGGGCTTTCACACTAGGGTGTGATGATTTGCAGGCTCGTGTTTCAATATATGCCCAAATCGAATAATCCAACGGATTAAGATCTGGACTGATAGGGGGCCACAAATCCTTCGGCCAAAGCTTCATGTTATCGTCCAACCATTGTTGGGTTCGATTGGACGTGTCACACGGCGCTCCATCCTGCTGTAGGACAACGTTTTGGTCCTCGGAGAAGTTGGCCTTCACCCAGGCAAGCACTTGGTCCTTTAAAATACCGATATACACTTCGGTATTGATTTTAACTCCAGCATCAACGAAAACAGGCGGCATTTTCAAACCGTTGGACGCCACCAAGCCAAACATCATGACACCAACCGGATGTTTCGTCGAAGGTCCAAAGTGAAAAATGTGTTCACTTTTCTCCCCAGCCACCAGTATAATATGGATAAGTCTGACATGTCAATAGTTCCCAATTGTCCGTCAAAAGTAATGACAGAAGTGAACTAACGACGGCTGTATGCACTATGAGTGCAGATGGAAACTATGTGTCACCTGCTCTAATTTTTAAACATAACCTCCAAAATCTCTCATGCTGGCTTCAGATACCGAGTTTATGAATTGTTAGATATTTTTGGAGTGGCTAAAACATTTTTGAAAGGAGGTAAAAGCGACGGTGAGAGGTTGTTTTGTTTGTCGGGAAAGCCGCTACCGGCTTAAAAACGTATGTAATTGAACCTCTCAACCCGGCTGTATTCTCGGATAATGACGTTCGCCCGAGCTCGGTAACAGACATGCCTCGAGGCCCGGATCAACCTTGAAAGCCAGCGAAGTTGTCAACATTCTATTCAAATCATGGCTGCTCCTCGCCAGCCTTGTCGTCTGCTAAGAGGCCGCGGGTCGTCTCTACTTGATCGATCTTTACTTCTTGTGCCCATCGGTTCGTTTTCGAGAATGATTTCAACTGGGCTGCCATTCGACATTCTTACGACATGCCGAGGCAATCTATTTTAGTGGTGTGTACGATGGGAGATTCTCCAAATAACTGATACAATTCGCGATTCACTCGCCTCCTCCACGTTCCGTCTTCCAACTGCACTTCAAGGACACAAAAGGCACGTTGTTCCTCAACGAGCATTTTCCATATTTCGTGGTCGTAGAGGACTACCGGTCGAATTAATGTCTTGTACATGTTCAACTTTGATGTTCGACGAACTTTATTCGATTTTAGCATCCTTCTGAGTTCAAAATATGCACGATTGCCAGCCATAATGCGCTTTTGTACTTCTCTGCTGGTGTTGTTATCGGCGGTCACGAATGATCCTACATACATGAATCCATTTACCGCCTCGAATTCATCAGCGTCGATCTGAATTCGTGGTGGGAGATTAACAGTATTTTCTCTTGAGCTTTTTTTCAAGTATTTTGTTTTAAATCTTCGATCAGTTTTGCACACATTTAGATGTTTCCAATAAACTCTCTCGGAGTTTTGTCCCTGCAGAACTCTCAACTGGACCACTAAATTTATGAGATACCAACAGTTCATGGAACATCTGGTCCATCCCCTTCGAATTCCGGCTCATCAAGTTTCAAAAAGGAAACCGACGTTGTTGATATCCTAGCGCTAGTAATAAACCTATGTAAGTCAGCGAAAGGATCCACAAAAAAGACGAAGGAAGGGATTAAAATCTGAAATAATAAAAACCTTACCGACGAAAGAACTGAGATTTACTCACGAGGAAAAGCAACAGCAACCGACGACAAAGCGCAATCCTGCTTTGGAGCCCTCAGAACAAAACACCTGGAAAGGAAAGAAACAGAAACAAATAATTATCAAAGAATCTGTGTTGATTTGAAACAAATAAAGTAATTTCACTATTTATTCATTCTCAGTAAAGATATTAACCTGTCTGGGAAAAAATAAACTGTCATTTTACGCATAGTTTGTCCCTCCGACATAAGCATTAGTATTGACGTTTGCACACCTCGTGGATGGAGCTTCGATGAGGAATAATTCGTTAAAGACATTGTATGCCACCATGAAACGAAACCTGGTAACGGTTACTGATATATCCTCGATCGCTCACCTGACAGAACAAAAAATTATTCTAAAATGGTCGTTGGGAGCATCTAGTCTAAGAAGGTTAAGTGATGCTCCATTTCTCTTCAAACGGTTGTGATTTAAGCGTTAACTATAGTCCTAGCTCCCTATGGATTATGGTTATAGCGTCATTACTCGCTCACTGAAAAAAGAAGAATGTCTGAAAATATAAGAACGGGTAGTGAAAAAGAACTTCTCAGATTTCTTGGATTGCTTTGACAACATTGCTTTGCTTCAATATACAACTTTATGGGTCATTATTTAATCAGTCATCATCACAATTTGTATCGAACACATTTCAAAAAACATTTTAACTTGAAGCATCATTTTTTGGTTCATTATCCAAACATTAATCGAGCATGTGGACCTAGCATAGCACAGCATTTTCCGACCATACACAATCCTGGATTGGCTGTTGTGGAGACGATGGAAGCGACCGAAGAGTTGCCTTGGGTATGACAGGCTCTTCATCCATCGATCTCTTTGCACAACATTTGGTCCAGGTCCTTATGATCAGCAAGGGATGGGAGGGAAATGTTGATTAAATGTCTACTTAAGAATATGCTGAGAACTCAGGCATCCTTCATAGACAACTGGAGTTGGCAGTTGCGGGAGGCTTTCGTTGGCGAGAAAGCATATGTATATCATTATGTATGTACACAGTAAAAATTATTTTGTAATTTTCAATGAAAATACATGCACATAAAAAGAGCATGCAAATTAATGTTTTCTTCAATTAGTTTTTAAATTTACATGCCTGTAAATTCCAAAGCATGTCAAATTAAAGCTCGATTGAATTTTACACATGAACCTTGGTTCTGAACTAGTATATTTACATGTTCATTGAAAATTTCATGATTCTTGCTTTATTGCTCCTTGAAAAAATGTTTTTGAAAAAATATGCTAGGTGATGTTTCGGATGATACTTTTAGTAACAATTAGAGAATTTCTTCACCGTGAAAAAAATGTTGTCACTCCACATCATTGGGGCAATGATATGGTAAAGGATGCCTATAAACTAAACTAATGGTTTTATTATAGCAGCAATAAGTTCATTAACAGTGAGATGCTATTTATTAAATCTTTCTCATTTCTCTCTAACACTTCTGAAGACATTCAAGAACTTCAATGCTCCTCTTGAATACATAATATTGTGGATGAAGTGGTTTGAGAAAAGATCCCTCGTGGCGTTAATTAAATCATTGCCTCCTTCTGAAAGTTGTGTTCTATCGGGGTAGGCATTGAAAAATTGTTTATTGTCATCATCATCTGAAATATAAATTGAAAAAATAATGAAGAAATCTTACTCTTCTACTGGAATATTTCGGACATTTTCTGCTTCGTGATAACAGCACAAGCTACCTAGACACCGACGTTTGAAAACTGAAACTTAGCTTATGTATCGGCCATATTGGATTTTTGTATCAGGTTTATATAAATTTACACGAGCATGTAAATTTATGGGGATGTCTTTGGAAAAAGAGTGTCTTTCGTGAAGATTTTACACCACGATAAAAAAAATACACACCGGGTGAAAATTAATAAAATAATTGTGTAAATTTGAGAGTTTAACCATGCTCTTATTATGTGCATGTATTTAAACTGAAATTTCAAGCAAATCATAGTTTCAAGCGATGGATTTTTAAAATGCTCGCCGTTTACACGGCATGTAAACATAATGATTTTTTGCTGTGGAGGGCTTTGGGAGTGACGAAGGCAAGAAAGTTAATGCATTTCTTTGTTCTCTGCTTTTCTGGGCGGGAACACAGAGGTTTCCTACTTGTATCTAGACTCCAAATGCAAGGGTGCAGTGCATGTTCTTGCGTGATAGCTTGTCTGTCGGTTGGAACATGTGCACTAACTCTTGGCTTAGCCTTTCATGGTTATAGCGCCATTACACGCTTCCTGAAAAGAGAAGAAGGACGCGCCGACACAGAGTTAAACGCTTACACGCACTCTCTCAGACTCATCTCCCCCACATACGTACACATACTGATATTCATGGTCTGCAAATGCTTTAAATTGAACCCAACGGTCAAAAAATGTATGTGCGAGGAATTTCCTCCATTACCAGTGATGTCCATATCCTCAGTGTGGTAGAGAGCAATTTTATTTTTTCCACACACTATTCCTATATCAACGAGAGCTCTTCTCTCTTGTTTATTTTCACCACCGTGTTTGCATACACGTAGCGCATGTGAGTGGAGAAAAAAGGTTTTTATTCACACTACACTCGATCGCTCTAGAGTGAGAATAAGAGCTCTCAAATTCACAGAAGCGAATGCAGATAAATTCCCTGACGCGTGCGCTCCATTGAGCTCACTGGCGTGGGCTCTTCTGCTAATATACAGCAGTGATTTCAAATTCGCTTTGACGCTGCATAACAAAGGAAGAAAGAAGAATGTTTCTTCCCGCTTCCTCTTGCGCACATTTTCCACAACTCCGACGACGTTTTCACTTTCAATCGCACCAGCAAATCACAGAAAGAGCACTGGCG
The DNA here is from genome assembly GCA_034211315.2 of Aedes japonicus. Taxonomy (NCBI): domain Eukaryota; kingdom Metazoa; phylum Arthropoda; class Insecta; order Diptera; family Culicidae; genus Aedes; species Aedes japonicus. The sequence goes on along the minus strand of JASCZW010006347.1, from coordinate 121,901 downwards.
CGTCCTCGCACAAGTGTTCGCGGCAGTGATCGCAAGCGAGAGCACGTGGGCGAAGAAAGATGAGAACACGTGAGAGCGGTCGTTTAGAGAGAGTGATTCACTCACTCAAGATCACTTTGCTTTATCTGCGGTGAGTTAGGGTTGTCTCCTCTGATAAGGTACAAATCTCACGCGCCAGCGCAACATTTGTGCAAAATGCCATCTCTGCCCACTGCACAACATTCGTTACGAAAAAAAACCTATTCTGGTATTAGTAAAAAAAAAAGTACTTAGCTGAATTCCATGTCGACTACCTTCACATATTGATGTGAAGAAATTATCTCACCCAGTCGGTATCAATTTTCAGGATGCCATTTTTACGCGCAGCTGTACCAAACAGTCCGTAGCAGTTGGTTCTACTTGTCTTTTTTCTATGTTCTGTAAGTTAATATCGCCTTCCATGATTTTTAAATGATTTTTTTTAAGGGATCTCTCTTTGAGACAATTCCTCCTGGAGCTAAATTACACATTTTTTTCACTTCTTCGTCGCCTGAGGGCCGACAGTAATCATATACCCATTGAATTCACTAAATTGCGTGGTTAATAATCTCGCTGAGACGATTGTTCCCAAAACTTCATTTAACCAGTCTGCTGACAGTTCAGGACTTTTAACCGCACTTTGAACCCCACTAAAGTGTCACTTCACCATTCGGTTCTACAAGGTCAGCGAAAAGTCTTCTTGCATGTCTAATAAATTTTTCATTTATTTTGCTCTCGTCTGGAACTGTTTTTCGGATTTTCTGATTTCCATTTCGTAGTCCAATTTTTGCAACAGGTTTCTTCAAATAAGCCACTAAAAACAGTAATAAAATAATAAACAATAATACTCTATGTTAAACTAGAGTTAAATTCCTAAATTTGACAGGAGAAGGAATGTTTGCTTTCATCTCCGAGCAAAGCACGCTTTGATTTCGCATAGTTTGTCCCTCGGGAAATCTATATAAATAAAAATGAGTTGGGGTCCTTTGCCACGATTTAACTCGCGAGTGGAAGGACCGTTTGGCAAGATTTTTGCTTTGTTGTATTCGTCTTGGACATCGAAAAGTTCTTATGATGGTTTGAAACCCCTCCCTTCTCTGGAAAGGGGGGCTCCCATCCAAGTGAAGCACAAATGTATGCATAACTCGAGAACTGATCAAGCAAAGGAACCCAAATTTAGCATGCGGAAGTTTTTGGAGGCAAGCAATGTTTCTATGGTAGTCAGAGACCCCTCCCCTCTCTAGAAAGGGAGGCTCTCGTACAAATGAAACAGAAGTTTCTGCATATCTCAAGAACTAATCAAACAAATGGAACCAAATTTGGCATGTGGGGTTTGCTGGAGGAGAAAAATGTTTTTATGGTGGTTTGAGACCCCTCCCTTCTTCTAGAAGGGGTGCTGTCATACAAATGAAACTGTAATTTCTTCATAACTTTAGATCTAATAAAGCAAATGGAACCAAATTTGGCATGCGGGGATTTTAGAGGTAATAAATGTTTCTATGATAGGTAGAGACCCCTCCTCCCTCTCTATTAGGTTGGGGGCGGTGCTCCCATACAAATGAAACTGTAATTTCTTCATAACTTTAGATCTAATAAAGCAAATGGAACCAAATTTGGCATGCGGGGATTTTAGAGGTAATAAATGTTTCTATGATAGGTAGAGACCCCTCCTCCCTCTCTATTAGGTTGGGGGCGGTGCTCCCATACAAATGAAACAAAAGCTTCTACATAACTCGAGAGCTAATCAAGTAAATGGAGCCAAATTTGGCAGGTAGAGGTTTTTGAAGGCAAGAAATGTTACTAAGGTAAATCGAGACCCCTCCGCCGTCTGTAAGAGGGGAGCTCTCATACAAATGAAACACAAATTTGTGCATAACTCGAGAACTAATCAAGCATATGGAGCCCAATTTGGCTTGTGGAGGTTTTTGGAGGAGATAAATGTTTCTATGGAAGTTTGAGACTCCTCCGCCATCTGGAAGGGGGCGGAAGGGGGCTTTCCATACAAATGAAACACAAATTTCTGAATAACTCGAGAACTTATCAGGTTAATGGAACCAAATTTGGCATGTGGAGGTTTTCGAAGGCAAGAAATATTTCTAAGTTGACTCGAGCCCCTCTCTTCTCTGAAAGGAGGGCTCATATACAGATGAAACACAAATTTATGAATAACTCGAGAACTTATTAGGTTAATGGAACCAAATTTGGCATGAGGAGGTTTTTGATGGCAAGAAATGTTTCTATTGTGGTTTGAAACTCCACGCTCACTGAAAGAGGGGTCTTTTAAACAAATAAAACACGAATTTCAGCATAACTCGAGAACAAATCAAGCAAATGGATGAAATTTGGCATGTGGAGGTTTTTGGAGGGTAGATTTCTGTATACATAAAAATGAATTTCTGTCTGTCTGTCTGCCTGTCAAACCCTTATGAACTCGGAAATTTCTGAACCGACCAACGTGAAAATTTATATGAAGGGGTTTTTGGGGCTGGGGAAGGTTCTTATGATTGTTTGAGACCCCTTCTCTCTCAGGAAGGGGGGTCTGATACATATGAGACAAAAAATTCTTCATAACTCGAGAACTAATCAAGCAAATCGCAAAATTCATGTTTTTCTATTGATAAAAAATAGGGCACTAGCGAGACAAAACTTGGTAGGCACATGACTGTTCAATGCTAAATTATCTAAATTATTATAAATTGTTAAAAATGAGTCTATATAAGTTATTTATCTCTGTTAGTTACATTATACCACAAAGTTGAAAAAAAAAAAACATGTAATCTTTTGCGCTTATTTTTGCACATAAAGGGAACGCTAGATTTGTCTGAAATTAATGCGATATTTCATGTGAACTTAAACCAGATAACGCCTGAATCTAGTCTATTTTATGAAAGATTGCAAACATTGTTGTATGGCGCATGAAAGATTGCAAACAATTTCGTTGCTTATGCTTCCTTTTCTTGAAATAAAATGAGGGGAAATATTACGCGCCTGTTTTAATTCCTTTTTTTTTTCTGTGTAGCTAAACGTTTCACTAAAGGGGCGAAAACTAACACAGACTTGAATTAAAATACTTCTACCCTAATTTTGCAAAATCTCTGCAATTCACGTCTCTTGTATTGTCTGATATTACACCAAATCATCAAATATTCGTTGGAAAGCTCTCAACGTTTTTCAATTTTTCACTACGACCGCATTCTTTAGTAAAACTTCACTTCCCTGCACTTGTTCAACTTAATCGATTATCAACACAAAAACCGGCCACACCCGCCTTGTTCACCACAGTTTGACAGCTGCCGCCTTTTCACGCGAGCTAATTTTCGCTATACATTGCGCCTCGCCTCACCTCTCCGTACATCTGGATAGGATTCAAACTTGCGCGTAACATTCCGCTGGAGCCGCACCAAAGAAGGCATTTCACGTGTACATTTTCTTCCTCTTCTTTTGGTTCATGGTCCATGTTTGGCTAAAAATCTTATCTCATCTTCTCCGCATGTGACACGATTGACGAACGCCCGCAGTTGGTGACGAACGGGGAGGAAAGTGCAGTTTCGTGGTGACAAACGGCGACACCGACTGGCGGCTGCAGTCCATAAATTCCGACACATTCTCACTGGTTGCTAATCTTGATGATGGTGATGATGATGATTGCTCAATATGGTCGCCATCCTAGACGTTTGACATTACTCAATCGACGTACTTTTCTCAAGAAATTGCCCGCACAGTAGTTGCGCTTGTTTATCTCTCATGCTGCGGCTGGCCAGAGCCTGCTGAGATAGCATAAGATTATTTTTTCTGCCATCAATTTATGGCTAAACAGCGTCCCATTATGACACGACTAGGCGTCCGGACCTACTGAAGCAAAATTGAGCCGTCAATCGGAAAACATTGTAGCACGAGATGACGATTTTTCGGACGTCTGTCTTGATGTGCAATTGCAGCGTCTTACCACGGAAATGTCATAATTAATTTTTAAACCCGAGACGATTGCAAAATCGTTTCAACTTTGTAGGATGCAAAATTCATGGCAGAGCCCCGTCAGTGTCAGCTGTCAAACTAGAACTTGTTCATTCACTCTCCGTCAGCTCATAGATTGAGTTTACTCAGCAGGCCGCGCTGGGGACCCGTTGTTCTGGTTCAGAATGTGACTCACTTCGGAGTTCGGAAATCTGTCCGCGAGATGGCGTCTGATTAGCATAAACAAGACCTCGGACCGATCGATCGATCAGTCAATTTTAAACCTCGCAATGTTTTCCCGCTAGATAAGATCTGTCCCGCGAGACCCGCGTGGTCCCCCACTGAAGTAAACAATCATGGGTTAATTGTTTTTCCGTTTGTTTCTGTTTACAGATTTTGACAGCTGCCCGCGCAAGCAAGAAACCAAGAGCCAAGATCGGTTGCGAAATATGTAAACAAACGGCAGCATGGTTACGTTGAGCGCCACCGAACTGGCCACCACGGAGGACAACGGCAGCCACTTTGGCTGTGGTAAACAAAGCAGGCCACGGAAAATGGGTTAACCATGTGTGCATGTCAGAGTAGTAAATAATCACGGCCTACCGCTTGGACGACTGTGACTGTGAGGAGTGGAAGTGCAGGCTCCGAAAAAAAAAGAGAAGTTAAGTCCGACACAAGGAAGTGGTGAAAAAACAAGAAACCCCCGCAAACGATTAATTACACAGTGCAAGAGTGAAATCGTGAAATGTTCTCGGCCGCGTCCGAGCGAAACGTTGCAAAACTTCAGCGGCTGCGGGTGGCAGTGGTATGGTGACGTCATCGTCGAAAAGGGCAGCGTGGAACCGCCAAGTGAAAGGATCACGTGACGATTTGTAATTAAATAGAAAAGGGGGGCCCCCTTAAGGGAGTGAGTGCTCCCTAGGAAGTGATATTAGTGAAACGTGCTGCAAGTGTCGACGAAGAAGAAGAAGGCGTTATTCTACGTCCTCCAAAAGGTCTTCATTACGGAAGGAAAGCGAAAATGACTAGGAGATACGGAGATAAAAGGTAAGGCTTGGAGTTAAAATTGTATTGATGGCTGTTTTGGGGGGGTTGGAATGGTATCAGAGTGTCTGATAGTGGAATAGTTTCAAAGAGATTTTCAAATTTAGTTTAAAATATGACACTCCAATATTTGAATTGCTCGACGACATACATGAATTCATACAAACAATTACAATATTGCTCAGAAGTTTTAGAGATAATTTAACTATATGCATTCTAGCTGAAGAATCTGTAACCCACAACTTCACAGCAGTGATTGATTTATTGATAGCAAAACAAATGGATACTATACAATGCCATCAAACGAAAAGAGCATTACAGTAGGGGTTCGCTAGTTATGGTGTATTGAAAACCACTGGAAAATATAACATTAACATAACAGTAGCAAAACAAAAACATCCCGATGTCAATTCTGCACAATATGTCATGGAAAAATCATATCTAATAAAGGGTGTCTACGACAAAATTGCATAACTAATAAAAGGTGTGTACGATAAAATGGCACCACTAAAATAATTCGGCGAATTCAGCCATTTATTCGATTCTAATTAAACGTTTAGGGAATTTGATGCAACGACAATGCTAATTTTTTTCTTCTTTTTTTTTTTTAAAAGAGGGGATATACAATTAGAACGAGAAAAAACAACTCATTTTTGAAAAAAACAAGTTCAAGAGAAAGTTTTTACACAAATCAATCGACACTTTTCTACAATTATAAGTGTATGTAGTACACATAAATTTTTTTTCAACAAAATGGCGGCCGTGAATGTGCGTTGAAAAAGTCGTTGTATTTTGCTTGTGCTGGCTCTCCTGGTCGCAGTTTTGATCTGAAACTTGCTATCCCAGAAAAAATATATTAATGACATTTACAGTTAGTAGATGAATCGAAAAAAAAAATTGAAAAGAAATTTGCACTTTTCGCGTAACTTTTTGTGCGAAAAATGATGAAAAGAAACACTTGGGGTTCAAGTTTCGAAAAAAGTGTTTCAGTAGCGTATTCTACGGGAAATTTACTAAATTTTTGTGAAAAAAAAAAATTAAATACTTGGTCATTCTAACTGTATATCCCCCCTTAATTTCACCGCTCACTTCGTATCTCCGTAATATAACTCCAACACTAGCCATGAAGTTTCGTACAACATCAGAACCGGTTTGCTTGGAAAAACCTAAACTTGAACACAACAGCGTATCTTTTTTAACTAAATTTTGGGTCCCAAACAACGATTTGTTGTTTTTGGGCATTTTGCACTGTGTTTGAATTTTGAATGCAAATTAAAGGGTGAACACGGAATTATTGCATCACGGTTAGTTTTACTAGAAAACATCATGTATTTATTGGATAAACACCAGTGCTGTAAATTGTCATTTCGATCCAATGCTCTAAATTTGCCAACAACTCGTTCCAGAAGCTGATTTTCACAATAGCACGTATGCGAAAAAGGTGCTGCTTGATTAGTTTCATAAATTTGATTCACAATGCATTGTTCTAACTGTTAAACCTAAGACGTGAGGACGCAATATCTGAATATTCAAATGATATTCATCATTAAATATCATTTGAATATAACAGTAAATATAACACTTTCTATATACCAGTTAAGGCAATGCACTGTTAGACAAAGTTGTAGAATTTGTCAAGATCTTCAATTTTATCATACACCATATTCATGAATTCTGCTGTTGAACATAGTTATCGGTAAATTAATCCAATTGCACGAAATGACATTTTACAGCACTGATAAACACCAAATTTGAAGAGCAGCTTTATTCAAGTATTAAACTCAGATTACTAACAAACATTGAATCAATTACTGAAGGTTGTTCTGGAAAATTCTCAACACTTTTGCTTCCATAAGAGCTTGTACAGTTGCATCCGGTACTTGTTTCTCATTTGTTTTTATTTACTTCCTACGCATGTCATTTGCACCCTTTACTGTCTTTGTGAGTTCCCGTTTTCTCATCAGTCAAATAAGCTCAATTTGATGTAGTTCTGGGTAGTTTGGTGGATTCATATGTTTGAGGAGGAATCGCACCGAATAAGTCTCATTTACCACTACAGACCGATTTTAGAATAGTGACTTAAGCTAAATCTGGCGAAAATATTTATTTTTCAGTGTGCTGGCAAAATACATTTCTGGAGGCATTCAATCTTGTAAATTTCACCATAGCACAGTGGTCCAGAACGTGAATTTATATACACAGCTAACATTTTCAGTCGTTAAGTTTGAAGTTATGAAGCAAAATTGTCTTTTACAAAGTTGATTTTAATAACAAAACGCCTTTTTTTTGTGTAAATGAAAACTAGGGTGGTAATTATTTTCAGAGAAATCAAAAAACAAACTTTTTTATTTGCAGAAATAAAGGCATGCATTCAAGGGAAAAGTTGTAGATGAAATCATTTTAAGCAACTTTGATTGAATTTTTTTTCTGTACCTTTCGACATGACCGAATAAGAGCATTTCTTCCTACCTAGCTTAGGGTGCCCCTATAAAAATCAGTTATTTTGCTGTAACTTTTTCATTTCAAACTTTTCAGCAAAGTTGTCTTCCCATTGATTCTAGCAAAAATAAAAGTTACAGCTTTTGTAAATTGTTGTATGTAGAAAACAATGTTGCTCCAAAACTTCAAACTTAGGCTGAAAATGTATCTTTACAACTGAAGTCGCATTCTGGACCACTGTGCATTGATTGTCTCAAGTAGGATTGTTGGTTTTATCAAGGTTTTATAGCATTCTAGACGTCAAACCCAGGGTCTTTAAGACCCTAATAAAACCACAATTGCTGCTTGGGGTGTTTTATTGCGACGAAAATTTCACTCTTCTTTCAACAGGTGCAATTAGCTTGCCAAATGAAGTATTTCAATGCAAATTACGACATGTTCTTCTCTTCAAATCGACCACCCATCTTGAAGATTTCATTATCAATGTAAAACTTCTGCTCTGGCATTTATTGGAGGTCAACTTTGACGTATGTTTGACGTCGTCCATCACACAGCAACTTCTGCTGGTCAACATCTCCGTGTAGAGCTTCATAGCCTTGTAAACAGTTTGCTGTCGTTCATTGGGGGAACCTTGGGAAGTTTTGAACTTTATTTGACTGTGATGTAGCTTTTGCCTTGACCTTCTGGGAGTAACTTTGTGAAACGCGCAGACCTTTTTGACAACATCATGCTGCTATCATGTCGGATCTCATACCGTCGAAGCGCGGACATGCGAAGAACACATGTTCCGTGGTTTCCTCAACTTCCGAGCACTTGGTGCATGCGGAGGACTGTGCATGGTCATGGCCTGACAAAATTTGCGTTAAGTGAAAGTTCACTTCACTGTGTCACCTACCGACCCACCCGGATAGTTCCGGGATTAGTCAGTGGGTTCACCGACTTGTGGTGAAGTTGTTCCATTCCCTCTGCTACTTAACTGTGGATGCGGTTCTAGTGGTCTTTCGGATGTCTCTTGTTCCACGTCAATGCCTATTGGCGTCATCCCCGCTAGGAGGCAGAGCGCTTCGCGTGATACCGTTCGGCATGCGATATCCACTTTTAGATACATAACCCTGTGTGTACTCTCGAGCTTACCTAAGTAGTTCTTAGTAGACAAAGCAGTGATCCATACCGGCCCGCCTTACCTAAATATGGACCGGGCGACACTCGCCAGGAGGTTACGCTTACACCCTTGCACCGCCGAGCTATTCGACATCATGCGGGATAATGCCGATATAGCCATAGAGGGTCTTTTGCAGGCGTGGCTGATAAAGGACAGCTTATCGTCGATCATGACCCCCAAGTACCTCAGGGACCTCTTCAATTGAATTGTGAAGTTACCTGCACTAATCGTCGCATGTTGCTCCGATTTTCGGCTGTTAACAACCGTGACCTCAGTCTTATGATGGGCTAGCTCCAGTTTCCTAGAACTCAACAATGAAGTGCGAGGCCGTTAGCTCCACTTCCTTGATGGATTCACCACATATCTCTAGAGTCAGCGAACCCGACGAACTACATCCCGTTCGGTAACTCAAGCCGTAGTACCTCATCGTACATCATGTTCCATTGTACCACGCCCACGAGCGAACCTTGTACAGGTATCCAGGTGTTGGAGCAAGTTGGCGATAGCCACCCAACTGGCGCTCTTGAACGCGTTTCTCACGTCAAGGGTGACCACTGCACAGCAGCAGAAGACTCCTCGACTTTTGCGCTGCATTGCCACTTCAGCCGTCTTGGTGACGGACATAATGGCATCCACCGTTGACTTACCTTTGCGGAAGCCAAACTGGTTGTTAGACAGATCGCCTAAACTCTTTGTGCATTTTGTCAGTCTGTTGAGAATTACCCTCTCGAGCACTTTACCCACTGTATCCAACATGCATTTGTCTATATGCCCATGTATTCCCTGGTTGCTTTCCCTGTCTGTGGTAGCAACACTAGGGTTTGAAGTTTCCATGCGTCCGGGAAGACACTCTAGGCCAGACACCGTTTCATCACCACCCTGAACATTTCGGAAGCCAGAAAGATAGCTGTCTTGATGGCCAGATTCGGAAAATCATCCGGTCCTGGCGTTTTGTTCACCTTTAATAACATGAGTGCGTCATTCGTCACCGTTGCTTCGTCTCCAGCTTCCGTTGTACCGTTATTAATGCTGTGCCGCCCACCCCTCCATCGTTATGACAGCGTTATGGTCTGGGGTAATGAAACGCTGGTCATGGGACGAATCTACGGCAGCGGGGAACCAGGGACTCAGCCCGTGGTTCGGAAAGAGTCCCCTAACGATCAGCTGCAGCAGCTCTGGTGATTGCTTGGTTGGAGCCGCCATCGCTCTGGTTTTTCCATCATTATCCGATCGGCGTCACCCCATGGGTCCGTATTGGTCTTTTACCAGGCTCGCATGCTGGGCTCCCTATTTAGGGCGCCACTCTGCACTCTTATGCTCCCGCGGGTTTCGCGTGAGTGGCTCTGCTTACGGGTCCGCCCACCGTTTTGGGCCCTTCTTACAGCGTTACTGTGAATGCAACCCGGTAGCTCAATTTGATCTTGCTATTAAGTGGAGCTGCATACATGACAAGGTCGTAGAAGGGATGGTGGCTACCTTACACACATTTAGGGCGCCCCTCTGCGCTAGATTCTTGCACAAAGGCATGTTCTTCGGAGAACGGCGATCAACTCCGTCCACCAATACACTAGCGATCTTCCATTCCAAGGTTTGACCTTCTCGGCACGCTCGTGTAAGTGTCATAACGAGTCGTTCACCTTAAGGTTCCTGGAAGTTTAGTGGAAAATACGGATTTGTTTACCAAAACAGCCATTTACAGTAAAGATATCTACAGTACGGATTCGTTTGTGCAGGATTCCCACAGTACTAATGGCCACTGGATTCCTATACTATGAAAGTATTTGAGTTACTACGACTGAAGATGAACTAGTCCAGGGCAGAAAATATCGATAACCAAGGAACTAAGGAACAACCGTAAAAGTGGTCATTTCATGAAAAAGGTCCAAGAGCTCCGCAGTTCTTTCGAAAACAATTGTTGATCCGCTACCATGAATTCAATGTTTTGACTGGAACTCAATTACTGTCCCAGATCAATAAGGTGGCCTTCCGGAAGATCCGGAACACCCGTAAATGAGGCCCTTTCTTGAAAATGGTTCTAGAGATCAGCAACTTCTTTGAAACCACTTGTTGATCACTCATAAGCATGAGCTCAATGTCATGACCAGATTTTGGTCCCATGGGCCTACCAGGTTACTCTCCGGAAGATCTGGAACAACCGTAAATGATGCATCGACACGATGTTCAGAAAAAAGACCTGGAGCTCTAGGACCATTTATATGATATAGCTACTTTTACAAAAATGTTCCAGATCTTCCAAAAGGGCCGCTGGGTCCCTACCGGGAGTTTAATGATGTCAAAAGGTGGCCAACCATTTGTTTCACAATTCTGCCCGAGACATCCAAAAACAGTAAAAAGAAAAGAAAATGAAAGTATTAAACGGTTGAGTCATTACCCAAGGGTGGCCATCTTGACCCGTCAAAAAAGGGTAGCCATCTTGACCCGTCAAAAAAGGGTCGCTTTATCCGTAATATCGTTTTTACATGATGCTGTTATTGCAACAAGCAGACCGCGTAAAACCGGTTGTTTTTGATTGATCAGGTGATCCCTTTTTTTCGGAGAAACTTGATTTCAAATACCTTCGAGTGCTTCAAAATTAGATCTAACGGGTGCTTGGTAAGTCGATTGTTTTGTTTTGGTTTATTTTTTTACGTTTTGAGCTCTACACTTCAACTGAGAAGCTCGAAATGCTCTAAATAGTAGAAGCAACACTTGTGAAAGCAAATTTAGTAACCTCCTTTATATTATCTAGGTAAACCAGCGACTGGCCGTCTCACTCCGTCCTCCCCTTGACTAAATTAATGTTTACGTTAATGTCTAATTTTCCGGAAAAGTCTCGTCCAACCACCAGTTACGAGCTGATGTCGAACACTGAAACTATTTCGGTTCGTCTCGCGCGCTATGGACGAATCCAATTTGAAAAAAGAAGAAGACACCGAGTGGTTATAAATTTGACAGCTCACATGTTAAAGTGTAGGACGAGAATAATTATTTGCTTCTAAAACATTCAAATGAAATTTTAATTAAAAGCGGTTTGTTGTATGATGGATAAAACATCCAAAAAGTACTCAATATAGACATTTTCAGCAAAATAAAAATAATGCTCCTGTTGTGCAGTTTTGAATGTTTCATCAATCAGACAACATGCCGCTTTTGATTAAAATTTCCATTAATTTTTTAGAAGCATTTAAACATTTTCGTCCTATCCTTAAGCATGGGAGCTGTCAGGTTTATCACCAGTCGGTGTGTTCTTCTTTTTTCAACTTGGATTCGTCTATATACAAGCGTGGATAGCATGGCCTTTAAAGAAGTGAGTCTCGAAAACGCAGTACTAAGCAAAATTTGAAAAAAGGGACTCAGTTAAAAATTCAGGCATCGGCAACAAAGCAGAATTATTTTGCAACTGAGAGATGTCGCTATTGCAGCATTAATCACAATTTGAACAACTTACTACCCGTTTATGACGACTCGGAAAGGGAAAACCATATTTTAAACCTGTTCATATGCAGATTTGTATGGAAGTAAAATAAGGTCTTTTCTAAGTAAAAAATCAGTCGAACAAGAGTAATTATTGTTCAAAAACTTTTCACTTATGCGCTCTCATTTTTCAAAATTTTGGAATAACACCCGGTATAGAAAAGAGAAACATAGTCACACGTTAAAATTTGCAAGCATTTTTGGACAGACGATGTAGTAGGACTTTCAGAGCACTTGAACAATCTATTAGGGTAGTCTGGTTGTCTCAAATCTGAATGGAACAAGACGCAGAGGTTCGCAACGAGCAAGATGGTATAACCAGGTGGCGAGCTTGTTAGTGTGAGGTACTCGAGAAATTAGAGACACGCATTTAAAACGCACGCATGGTAAAACATGATTTTTTTTCGAACTTATTTTGACAAAAGAGAGATTCTTTTGTTATTTTTCGCTTAAAGTGAAACTGGAGGGACTCTTTTTCCATATAATTTATAGGTTAGGTTAATTATCGTTTCACGATTTTTGAGACTAAATATCACAAACAAAACAATACAAACAACACTCAGACGCTAACCAATGGATGCTTCAGTGGAGCAAACTATTCTTGAAAATTTCATGCCTGAATTCCTTATAGTATTTGAGATTTGAGCTCAGAAAACTTCGAAATAAAGGGGACTTGATCCCGTATGCCTTTGACTGATGATGAAACTCACACATTGTAAACAAAGCACATCGAAGTTTTGTTTGCTCCAATTCCCATCGAATCAATCGCTGGGATTTTGAACCGCGGTTCAAAAGAAAGACCGATTCGCGTGCGCTCCAATTTTATCGTGGTCACCCTTTAATCTGAAAATGACTGATTTCGATTCCGATTACACTTCGAATACGTAACGCCATAATCTCAGATAACTCAACTACGTCGACGACCTTGCTGTTGCTGCTGTTGTCCGATCGTTTTGCGGTTTCGAAAATTATACCACTGAACCGAAATCTGGTAGGCTGCCCCCGGCTGAAATCCAAGTCACGAATCCACGTTTAGCGGGCGCAAATCAATCAACAACGAGGGACAGCAGCAGCATCGTCGGCGGCCGTATCAGCAGAAAACACTTTCGCTTTCACGCTCCTCACGCGCGAGCATCATTCATTCCGTGCACTTCTCACCGTCAGCAGCCTCGGTTTCCAGGACGCCCCATTCTTATGGCCTGGGTAAAAAAGTGGCTCCCTAAATGGGGCCATCAATCTTCTCGTTCTGTTCGCTGGATTTCACTTTTGCTGAAAACGCATCCCCCCAGGGCAACGACGGCGGTAAATTCTCGGAAAGAGGCCGTTCGATTGCAAAATTGAATTGATTTTAATTGGATTCTCGAAAAGGTTTTCCTTTGAAGACCACATCATCGGTAGAACCGGCAACAGATGGTGACCTGACCCATTTCCGTGTGCATCAGCCACTAGACTAAATAGAAAAATTGTGTCAAATTTCCCGAAGGTGCTTGCAAGCGTGGAGAACAAATTCGTCTATTCCGGTTTCTTGGCATGCAATGGGGTGAGATGGCAAAACATGACTTCCATGCGCAGAATTTTACCATAAATGAATAATTCAAAAAGGTAACGGAGCTCCCAGCTGCCAAGCGACCTCATGACATCACGGACAGTTCCGCTAGATGTCGTGACTCGAGTTTGTTGCTGCTCGCACACAAGAACGGCATGGAAACTACAGAGGATGTGATATATGTGACCAGAGCACAGCAAATGTAACTGGTTGAACGAAACTAGGTGGACTAGTTTTCTCCGAGCGGAAAACACAAGAACTTGACCGGATGTCGTCCGGTTTCCTAACCACTCAAGTTTATGGATCCAAGTTACAACTCGTCAATTACGCGAGCAAAGCCATTATTGTGGTGCCTCTTCCTGGTCGTTGTAAGTTTGCCATCGTATTTCGCAATCAGTTTGATCCAAAGAGACAAGTTCCTGCGGGGAGCGCTAGATTTCAGAGTCACGATTCCGAACCGGAGCAAAAACAGATGTATAATCGTAATGTCTTACTTACTCCGATTACCAGGGCATTTAATCATCTGCCTTTGGAAATCGTGTACAGCCGTGTTTTTACTTTGGCCACTGCCGCCAGGCTCGCAACAATCTGCATCTGACTTCGTGGAAAATCATTTCCCATTGACCTACTGAAGAGCCCAACCGTGTGCCGAACTCTCGAGTAAATTTGGATTGAATTCGTGGTTGCGAGCCTCTGGCTGGGCTTGATCGGAAAATGATAATCGTTGATCTAATTACCCAGCGTCCTCCACCGTGCGATCGGGAGGATTGGGAATCGAAGAAATTGATTTTCATTGGCGTTCTGCGGGAAAATAGGTCGGGAATGGGATCGATTTCTGGAATAGAGTCACGTCCGCCGTGATTCCAGTGGGAAGCGTTAAGCACCGGGATGATCATGATAATTTCATTGCTGGGAATTTGCTGTGAGAAGAAGACTTTTCCGGCCTACTTGATCGGTCGGATTTCGGTAATGATCGGTGGGTATTTTCAACTACCAGCTGATAAGCTACATTCATACTCAGCTTGTGTTAAGGACAAATTGCTTTATTAGTCGCGAAATGAAGTTTTCGAAAGCATTTGGTTTTATTCGAGTACTATTTGGTTTTAGAGAGGTATGCAATTTCTGTCAATCATTAAAGAGCCTGCAATACAAAAGTTGCAGAAACATCATTTTTTTGACAGATTGGTTGCTCGATTAGAACTACCTGAATGACAGATTGTTCACGCTCATTCGGAATTACTCAAAATTAGGTAAAGTTAACTCAAAATCATTAAAATTGAAACTACTCAATATTTGGTAACCGGACCAAACCCAAATACGGGTAAACCCTCAAGTTATTTCGTTTTGGTTAGCTCTACTCATTATTATAAAATTTGTTTTTTTTAAATGGAAATTGGGTAAAATGAAAAACAAAAATACCCAGTTATTCTTTTGATAAAAATGAACTACTGAACATCCATAATATTTTGCCGTGAATTTAAGTTTTAGCATATTAATTCATTTGTGGAATGGTTACAAATACTCAAGGTAAACTATCAGGATGCGTCCATTTGCCTTGGCTACAAGCTGTGAATCGACGGAGCCTTTTAGAATAAATATTTAAAAAAAATACTCCATTACCATGTCCAGCTTCTCTGTCAAAGAGACTGCAAATAGTTTCCTGAATTCTTAAAAACTAATCACTAATTTGTCCAGTCTAATTTTATTTTTTTATCGCACCGCAAAATCGCCGCATGAAAAACTACAAATATGTGTCCATTGTACAGACATAGACTTTATTAAGAATATAGTTAGATTTATCCACATTAATAAATCGCTTTACCCATGGTTTGATGTTCCAGTCTGTTTTATGGGAATGGGTAAAAGTTACTAAATTTTTAGGTAAATCCCAATGAGCGTGATTTCAATTTTGACTTTTTGCATCTTTGACAATACACGTTCATGAGTATTCAGCAACCTTTCATACACACTTAGAAGTTATGACTTTTACTCAAGACATGGTAAACAAATGTTCGACATAAATCGAGGAACGTAATCAACGGTTTCGTGTAAACCTATGTTTCCAGAAATCGAAACCAACGCTTGCATGTGTATTAAGGAACCAAAATTTACATGACTTTTGGTTAGTGTGCGTTCGTAGATATGCTTCAATATATACTTCACGCTCGTTTGCAGTTACTCAAAACTGAATAGAAAACGACTCAATTTCGTTAAACGTGGAATTACCCTTATTAGAGTAATTAAAAGGTTGCTCATTTTTGATTAACTATTATTCAGTCACACTTGTTTGTATTTTCTCAAAACTGTGTCACTCAATTTCTTTAAAAGTGGAACTACTCCAATTAGAGTGACTATAGGGTTATTCTTTTTTGATTAACTATGTAACCTGTCAGAATTAGAGTGAACATTACTCAGTATTTAAGTTTAGCTGAATGAACAATCTTAGTGTACGCTACTCATTTCCATTAAAACCCGATGCGTCCCGACGAAGTGTTTTTAAAAAAAAAATCATCATCATGCAGGAATGAGAAGAATATCCATTGCATGGATTGAATTGGGCAATTCGACGTAAAAAAAATTGTTGATCACAACATACAGTCTTCTTTGAAACTTTTGATATGTACACCACGTTTTTTGCTTTGGACTGCTTTTTTATAATAAACCTTTTTCTTAAGTACAGCGCTTTTAGAATCAGAGTAGTATTTACTCAGTTTCCTTATTTCAAGTTACTCAATTTTTGGCATTCAGCATGGAAATACGAAACTGAGTAAAAGTGACTTTATTTAGAGTAGATCGGAACGAGCGTGTTACGTCTCGTACACGCTTAAAAAAAGTTACCTATGGAGCAGTTCAGTGAGAGAAGCCAACGTTGGGTATGATCATGTTAACCCACCAATGGGTACTTAAAATTTACTTCTGGGTAAAATTCTACACAGAAGTAAATAATTTGTACCAACCGTAGGTTACCATGATCATACCCAACGTTGGCCTCCCACACTTAACTGCTCCGTTGGGTTATTTTTTGTAAGCCTGTTCTGTTGCACATTCGATAAGAAATCGAATCGTAAAAATTGTGGCCACTTTCATCGGTCCTATGTCGTGAGTTGGTATAACGTCGTTCAATAATTCGACGCGTTTCAGGTTAGTTCTGCACCGCCAGTTTACAGATTCCTATTAGGACAAGAAATCTCAGAACTTATGAGTTTTCAACTAATGAGAGCTGTTGTTGATAATCTTGTTTGTGTTATAATTAATATTTATTAGCTGAACCCGGTGCGTGCCTTGCTACGCTTGCAACTAAATTAATGAAAATTTAATAGAACTGGGATATATTTCAATTTGCTAATGTGTTTAAACTCTGCAAAATAAAACGTAGGTGTGTGTTTTAAATTTAACCTTTGGATTGTTAGTTTATACAATGGTTTTCCTGTCTGTGTAGAAGCATTTCATCGACATAACATTATTTTCGAACTATGCCGTATCCTGTCACTGTGAGCATCCTCAATTCTTGACAATGAAAGGGTTCAAACTTCTATCAGAACATGCTGCTGAACAGAGAAATACACATTTTATGCTTTAGTTGCCTTGATAATTTTCATATTTGATTGAACTTTCTGTTTCATTTGTATGAAACACAGAAAGGGGGTCTCGAACCACCATAGAAAAAAATCCTGCAACCAAAAACCCCCGCATACCTAATTTGGTTCCATTTGCTTGATTAGTTCTCGAGTTATGCAGAAACTTCGGTTTCATTTGTATAAAAACCTCCCCTTCTAGAAAGGGGAGGGTTCTTAAATCACCATAGATATAATTCTTGCCCCCAAAAACTATCAAATACCTAACTTGGTTTCATTTGCTTGATTAGTTCTCGGGTTATGCAAAAATTTCTATTTCATTTGTATGGGAGCCTCCTTCTCAGAGATGGGGGGTCTCGAACCACAATTATCCCAAAAATCCTGCCTCCAAAAATCCTAGGATGCCAAAATTGGTTCGATTTGCTTGATTAGTTCTCAAGTTATGCAGAAATTTGTGTTCCCTCTCTAAGGGAGCCTCCTCTTTCAGACAGAGAAGGAGTTTCGAACCATCATAAGAACCTTTTCCGGCCCCAAAAACTCTTGCTTGCAAATTTTCATAACAGTAGGGATAGTTCTAATGTTTGGTTTAATTTTGTGTTTCATTTGTATAAGAGCCTCTCCCTCTACCAGAGAGAGGAAAGGCCTCAAGCCACCGTAGAAATATTTCTTGCTTCCAAAATCCCTACATGCCTAATTTGGTTCCATTTGCTTTATTAGTTTTCGAGTTATGCAGAAATTTCATTTTCATTTGTATAGAATCCCCCCTCCTTCTTCTAGAGAGAGGAAGGGTCTCGAACAACCATAGAAATATTTCTTGCCTTCAGAAAACCCCAACTGCCTAACTTGGGTCAACTTGCCTAACTTGGTTCCCCCAAAAACTCTCACATGCTTCACCTTCTTCGCCGCAGAAAGCCAGTTTACCTTGAACTGCTGCTCGTCCTTAGCAGTTTTTGGTCTTCTTTAGGTTCCGCTTGACAATAGCCCAGTATTTCTCAATTGGGCGGAGCTCTGGCGTGTTGGGAGGTTCTTGTCGCCAGGAACCACCTGCACGTTGTTGGCGGCGTACCACTCCATGGCCTTTTTTACCGTAATGGCAAGATGCCAAATCCGGCCAAAACAGTGCGGAACAACCGTGTTTCTTCAGGAAAGGCAGCAGACGTTTATTCAAACACTCTTTCACGTAAATTTCTTGGTTGACAGTCCGGAAGCTATGAAAATGCTGCTTTTCAAGCCACAGGTACAGATGGCTTGCCAAACCGAATATTTCTTTGCGAACTTTGACAGTTTCGTGTGTGAAAATATCTGCTACCTTTCCCCTTCCTTTTGCCGTATAAAACTCCTGTCCCGGAAGCTGCTTGTAGTCGGCTTTGACGTAGGTTTCGTCGTCCATTACCACGCAGTCAAACTTCGTCAGCATCGTCGTGTACAGCTATGGTTTCATTTACTTGATTAGCCTAGCACATCTCTTCCAATTCTTGCCTACCCTAGCTTGTGATTTATTCTCTGCCGCCACACTCCATTTTCCGCCATCGCCTCCGTACACCGCCAAAGATCTACTAAGCACGCCTCTATTCAATACACCAAGCATGGTCCAAGTCTCGCGTCCGCAGATAACCATCGGCTAACAAAGCATTTTGTACATGGTACATTTGGTGCGAGGGTGAATCTTCTTCGACCGCAGTTTCTTCTCGAGCTTATAATAACCACGACTTTCTCTGATGATGTGCCTTCGTATTTCACGACTAACGTTGTTATCTGCCGTTAGCAAGGATCCAAGGTAGATCAATTTATCCACCACATCGAATTAGCACGAGATTGGTGTTCGACGTATTCACCTTCAATCCGACTTTTCTTGTTTCACGTTTCAGGTGAGTGAACTGTACACTGCCTGCCACTGTACTGCCGTCGTTCCAAATGTTCGACTGACAATGTCCATGTCCATCCACAGAGAAAACAAATTGGCTGAATCTCGTAAAAAATCGTACCACGGATGTTAAACCTGGCTGCTCGCTAGACACCTTCTAGGGCGATATTGAACAGAAGGTAGGAACGTGAAATGCAAACAAACTGGATTGTTCGCCTGAAATCTTCACGCAGTTTTTCACACCGTTCATCGTGGCCAAACCTTTATCGTCCATAATTTTCCATAGCTCTATTGTGGTACGCCGCCTCAAAATCGATGAACAAGTGGTGCGTAGGGACCACGAATTCACGGCATGTCTGGAGGATGTGCCGTACGACAAAGATCTAGTCCGATGTCGAGCGGCCGTGGACAAAGTCGGCTTGATAACTTCCCACGAACTCAGTCGTTATGGGTGATACTTAGACGACGGAAGGTGTTCTGGTGCTTTCGAAGGCGTAGGTAGTAGCCTTGCAATCTCCTCATGCCCGTCCGCCAAGATGCTTCCATCCTTATCTCTGCATGTTTAGGCTCACGGCTGAAAGCATTTTCGGGATTTGTTGGCTTACGGTAGAATGTTCGTGTTTCTTGAGAATGGCACAGCTGCACCATCTCCTCACACTCCGCTGCTTCCCTGCGGCGATTTTATTGCTTCCCGGAAAAGGCTTTTGTAGCGTTCTTCCTTCTGCCGGGTCCAGGCTGCGTCCTTCTCCTCCAAAATCTCTCTGCACTCCTCGTCAAACCAAGCAATCCGTCGACTCCGTTCTAGGTACTCGACGATGTGCTCAGCTGCGTGTCTATGGTTGCTTTGAGAGCACTTCAGCAGTCCTCAAGAATGGCTACACAGATAAAAAGAAACATTGAATTTTCTGTGTTTTCTAATGCACATAAAGGGAATGCTAGGTTTGGCAGAAAATGATAGGATATTTCATGTATATTTAAGCCAGATAACGCCTGAATCTAGCCTGTTGTATGAAAGATTGCAAACATTGTTGTATGCAAACATTGTTTACGCCTCCTTTAGTTTGGAATTAAACGAAGCGAAAATTTACGCGCTTTTTAAAATTAATTATTTTTTTCTGTGTACATCAAGCTCACGTTCGTCCGACAACGCTACCTCAACATGCTACTCAAACGCAGTGGTGACATTCCGTTGTTATTAAATCCTCGTTGAAAAGCGTTGAACACTTTTGTATGTTTCTGGGATGTTTGAGATTATCCAAACTGTCCGTAAGCTCAAAACATAAGTTCCACAGTTGTAACAGTAGTTTTTGGGCTTTATATGTTGACGATATTTATTCAACCATATTGAGTTGTGTTCAACAGTGCAAGTTGAGTTGAGTGCAAGTTCAACAGTCATTATTTTAAAATTTTGTGAACTTCTAGGTGATCCCAACTGTCCTAACGTTCAGAACTTAAGTTTTACTTAGTTGTGAAAGTATTTTTAGGCAATACAAAGTTTCAATAAATGTTCAAACATATTCAATTGATATTTTTAAAGGATAACAAACACTAGAAAGTAATATGACATGTTTTGGGTCATACAAACTATCCTTGAGATAGGAACATAACCTACAATTGTAACAAAAGCTTTCTGGACTATCCAAAGCTATGATGTGTATTAAAACATATTCATTAAATCTCTTGGAAGAACAACAGGTACAATGAGATAATCTTCGGTTTGATCTAGTTAAACTGCTGCTTTCAGGACTTAACAAAGTATCAATATTTAACTAGAAAATGAGTCGAGTATTTGTACACGACACGGAAGAAGTCTGTTCATTGAAGACGAGATACGCGTATCTGTCAAGATAAGCAATAAAGTTAGTTACGCCAAATTGCTTGTGTAACGAAGCTAGAATGTTCTTGGATAAGCTTGAACATCTTTTGACTGAAGCATAACCAGATACTTTTTTTTATTAACTCCGTAAATGTTTTGAAATGTGTAAAATGTTCATTCAATTTCAGGTCGAACTTTGAAAACCTGCACAATTCACCTAATATCGAAGAAAATCTTTTTTTAAGAAGTAAATTCCAAATAACGAGCTTTTACAAAATTAATTCAACAACGAGTTTTTTTAAGGAAGTGAATTTTAAAAACGAAGTTTTTATGGAAACTAGTTCAATTTATAAACCTCCAGTTCAGCTCGTAAATGGAATTACACAAAACCATTACTGCTTTACCAAACGTTGACTCATTACGTAACACCTAACACGACTCTTATCCTAACTAAGGTCTGTATACGCGATAATGTGAACACATTCAAAACACTGTTACTTTGGAAATATTTCAGTCATGAAAGAAATATTTCATTCAAACCGAGCTGGATGTTTGTGCTTTATAATACCATGATTAGTTTTAACATTTCAGATGCATTTTTCAAAATGGCGACAACTTGGAAATACACGTGTGCGAACTGCACAGGATCTTTGTTTTTAAATCATTTATGTGTATTCGATAAAACGAATTAACTTAACAGAGCCAAGTTTTCAAATTTATATACATCAGTTATCTTAAAACTAAAGTTAGGAGGATAGAACCGATTATTCGCGGCCGTCTCGAGGTTAATAGGAATAACAATTTAACGGATGGGAAGAAGACCGGGAAATTGAAGTTTTGGCTCGGAATATAGGAATGTCAACAGGACTCGAACGAAATTCAAATCTACGGATGACCATGAAGTATTACAATGTCAAAAGAGCCCGCACATCGATAATTTCACGGGAAATGGCATGTTCGACTGTTTCACGATATATGCTTGAGGCTTCATGGACGATGAAACATACGTCTTTGAAGATTTTAAACAACCCTCAGAACTGGTTTTTTATACTGCAATAGCCAGAAATGCAATACCTGAACATTTTAAGACAAATAGTCAGTCAACATTTCCCAAAAAATACTTGGTTCATAGGAAAGAAAAAGTGGATCGAAAAATAGAAATGTCACCAGGACAAAATTGGAGCTATGAATTGAAGTCGTGGGTACAATGTCCAAAAAAAAAAACCCTAACCGAAAGAAAATCTGACGGAAAAAGGACATGTTCGATTTGCGATTGTTGCACGAATTATTCATGAACGATGAATACGTCTTGAAAGATTTTTATCAACTTTCTGAACTGGATGTCTGTGTTGCTATGGCCAGAAATGCATAACCTGAATATATTAAGACACAAAATTCAGTCAACATTTCCTAAAAATTCCCTTTTTGTCATGCATGTTATTAATTTGACATAAAAAGCGGATCTTCCTTCGCCACGGCGCCATCAACAAAAAAAAATGCCAAAAACGGTTCCCCACCTTGCGTTAGAATCCACGATTAAAGCACTTAGTTTTGACCCAATTTGGCATCGTATCACTGTTCTTATACCATGATGAAGTTGTTTGAAACCAATTGAGTTAATACCGTAAAAAATTGACCTAAGCTACGCCCAAACGTCAAATATTGGGCTGTAATGAAGCGGACGCTCTCCGGAAAGAAGTAGAAAGGGCAAAATTCCAAACATTTCCAACAAATTTTGATCAGGGTTGTCAGAAACGTCTCTCAGGAAGATTTTAAGTAACTTTCACAACTGGATGTCTGTGCTGCTATAGTCAGAAATACATTACCTGAATATTTCAAGACAAGAAAATCAGTCAACATGTGCTAAAATTTTTTTTTCTCACGCAATTTATTCATGGGCCAGAAAAAGTGGATCTTCCATCCCCACAAGCGCATTCAACAAAATCAAATTTACCAAAAACTGTACCCGCTTTTCGTTAGAAACCACGACTTTAAAGCCCTTAAAACCCTTTGTTTTGGCTCAATTTGGCATCATCTCACTATGCTAAAACCACCATGAAGTTGTATGAACACAATGGAGTTGATAGCGTACCAAACTGCCATCCAATGCAAAAGATATCGGGCTCTAATGAAGCGGGCACTCTCCGGAAAGAAGTAGAAGGGGACAAATTCAAAAATTTCCAACAAATTTTGACCAGAATTGTCAGCAAGGTCAGGACTCAGGTGTCTGTTCAAACTCTTATGGCTGGAGTGAAGCGCAAAGACTTTTATATTCAGCCAGAATAACGGTGTATTGACGGTGCAGATTTACGTAACCAGATCGGAAGCTTATGAAGTAAATAAGTAGTAATATTAGAATGCGTCTTTTACTACAGAGTTTTTATGAGTTTGTCCGGATTATTACGGATACAGACCTTAACTCAGCTTTAAGGCTAATCAGTCACTTTGACAAACAAACGAAAAACATAGCGTATCCCTAAAATGGTATAATATTTTGGGACGCTTGATTTTTGACTATAGGAGCTTTTGTGAGTTTATCCAGAATATTGTGGATACAGACCTTAACTTATCTATAAGGGTAGTCGGTCAGCTTGACAAATAAATGAAAACCACAGCGTATTTCTTAAGTGGTATAATATTTCGGGCCGCTTGATTTTTGATTGTATTCATTACACAATTGAGCGTAATTTTAAAAATAAAACGTTTTTGAAGTTTGTTGCTAAAAACTGTTCGAGTAGCCTCGGTCAACCCTACAGATATTAAAAGTTCAACCGGTTTTTCACCAGATAGTTCATTAGGACTGACCATGGTCCAACAAATCGGTGGTGGTGGATTCTATTCCCTGTTTTTCCGAGCGAATCCTTCTGTTTGAACATTATCTTGACTTCCCTGGGCATGAAGTACCATTGTGCTTGCCACAAAATGATGTGATGTGATGTGATAAGCACCCACCATCAATGCAAGGATTACCTATGTCTGCAGGACTGTTCTCAGTAAGTTGCCTCGAGAGAATAAAGGGTGTACGGAATCAAATTGCGACACACACAAATATTGGGCAATATTCGCCTGTTCAACCAATAATCTTCAAACTTTCAGGGAGTAAAATAAAACATGTTATGAATATTTTTCCATGTTTGTTTTATTCAATTTCAATTTAATATCTAAATGCACGAACCTCCTTTTTTACACTACTCATAAGGTCCTGTAAAATATTTGGGCCAACTTTTTTTCGCGTGGCAATCAATTTTTTCTTCATATCTTCCTCCGATTTCACTTCCATAGGATGCTTCCAAAGTGCTTGCTTCATGATGGCCCAGTACTTTTCAATTTCAATGCAGTTCCGGTTCGTTTGGGGGGTTGAGATGCTTCTATTTTTTTTTGTAAGGTTTACTGGCGGGACTCTGAATAGAGTACAAACCTCTACGCCAGGCCTTTGATGATATCGTTGCGTAGATCCTTTCAAATCATTTTGCCAGCCGTACACGGAACCAAGAAGACGCTGTTGCAAATGACTCGGAAGGAGCCACGTTTGAGAATTTGGTTTTGTTATGTTGTTCTTTGTTATTTTTTTTCAATAGTCTATTTGTGATTTTGTTATTCAGTATCACGTTTTCAGCTTGAATGATTTGTTTCGAAGTTCCTTCTGTCTTTTGTAGTCTAGTCCGTTGGATTGTTATTTGTTTGAAAGTTTTCCGAAGCAGTTTTCTCGAACCAAAAATAGGAAGTTATTGTTCCTTGTGTGTTAGACTGACATAACTTAACTCCTTTTGAAGCATTTCACCAGCCGTGCAAGGATCATGTCGTCCATAACGACGCTGTTGACACTGCCTCAAAAGGTGTTACATTTCCCAGGTTTGCTTCTCCTTTCTTTGCATTATGTTCATGTCCATTGTTTTGTGTCATTTGGTCATTGGCGTTATTTCGTCTTACCTCTTCTGATTCATTTATTTTTGTTCGCCTTATTCATTTCATGTGTTCTACATTATTGAATTTTGTTTTTACTATCCTGTCATTGTGTCTGTTATATATGTCTGAAACCAATTTCCTAGTCTTGGCGGTCTTGGCCGATCTCCTTATATTATTCCGCCATGGTCTTTTAATGTCATATAAGTTGACCCATCGCATAAGATAGTGAGTGGTGAGTCTTAATAATATGTATAATTTTTTTATAAAACCCCAGCCTTTAACTCCTTGTCAGCATCTGTCCTAAGTTACATTTTTCAATGATCTTTGTTCAGTTCAGAAGGTCTGATCCCTAGCTAAATAATATGTTCTTAGAGTCAGTGCCTTGATCACGGCTGTCGTATAGAGCGTACATTTAAATTATAATATATATTTGCATTATCTGCACCTGACACATCAGGACACATTACTAGTTGCTCAAAATCATGATCAAAACACTCACCCTTTTCGATAATGATGGGAACAATAATATTATTAAGAATACCAAGTGTGTTGGTATATTTGCTGTTTATTCAATGACAATTAGAGAGTAAACAGCAATGAAAGAGTTGTCAAGCAAATAAAAAGTGCACTTTTTGTCGTTTCCCAAAACTATTTGAAGGAATTTGTAGATTCTTCCCAGCTTCGTATAAGAGTGAATTGCGGCTAAACCCGCCAGTAAGACACCTTTTTCAGTGCCTTTAAATAAACGTACTACGACGTGGCAATTTAAAGAAAGTAGAGTGTGATACTATCACTGCTGATCATGTTCCTAGTCTCCCATGCTGGCCTTTTGCATGGGATTAGCCCTCTCACCTACGACAAGGTGACAACCATGATCTTTCAGAGGGAATTTCAACGCAGTTCCGGTTCGTTTGGGGGGTTGAGATGCTTCGGCACGAAATTGCCCATCTTAGCCTTGTACCACTCCAAAACCTCTTTCGAGTCGACCTCAGAAGAAGAAGTAGCCGCTTTTAAAGGCATTTCGTTAAGTATACCTGCCCATTGAGTTGTCACGAATGGGGTGCTCTGCTCTCCACACGTGCAAATTGCTTGCCAAATCATATATTTTTTGGAAAACTTTGACATCTTCTGCTTTTTAACGTCTTCAGGGAATTCATGATGAGCAGTGACAAACTGGAGTCCCGGAAGCTGCCGGAAGTCTGCTTTTACATCCGGCTCATCATCCATAACGAGGCAATGTAGTTTCGTCAACATCTGGGTGTATATCTTCCGTGCACGTGTTTTACCTACCTTATTATGCCGTTCATCGCGATTTGGACTTTGTACGACTTCACATTTTTTCGCATCTTGCACGAAAGTTATGGTTAGATTCAGTTTCTTCACCACAGCTCCAACTGAACTGTTGGGATTCCTCTTGACAGCTTGAACTAACCGCTTTTGATCCTTAACACTATACGGAGATCCATTTTTGCTACTTTTTTCTTTCTGATCGATGGTCAAACGTTCATGGTACTGATTTAAAATACGAGACACCGTAGAATGTACCATTCCCAGATATCTGCTGATGGCACGATGAGAAAGATCCGGATTTTCGAGGTACGTGCGCAAAATTTGTTTGCGCCGCTGCTGTTCTACCGACTCCATCATCGCAACGATTGCACATCTGCTAGTGAAACTTACACAACGTAAACAAATACAAATTGAACAAATTCCACCCAAAATTTCAATAGAAAATACCCAACGGGTACAAAGTTACAGCCATTTAAAAGTGGTGCAATTTGATTCCGTACAACCTTTATGTAATTCTAACTGTTCTGGAGTACAAAACTTAAGATCTTCAGTTGTAAGTGAAGCTTTTTGGACTGAACAAAGTTGGCATAGAAAGCTCTCCTACCTGTAAAAGTGACTCTAGAATACTACTGCTCGTTGAAAAGAGCGCCAAATCCATTGAAAAGAAGTAAGGCTCAACCGGAACGTGTTCGTTAGTATCTTGATGCGGCAAAATCCCTTGGTAGATCAGCAGCATATTGTTTTCGGATGTTTGTAGGAAAATTCACAAATTACAAGCCGTCAAACTGTACCAGTAAATGACAAACAAAACTTGTCCTTTTGGAAGCCTACTGGAACCGATTCCTAGGTATCCGTACGTGGCCGAACTTCTATAGTACAAATATTTGAAGTTTCTAAATTGACCTCCTGAACATCGGTTTGACCAATTTCCTACTTTGATTCTTGAGCTGAACTATGTGTAGACACTACTAAGAAAGTCATATTGTTACCGGCCTTTAGGACACCCCTAGTAGCACACTTGTTGCCATTCAGTTGAGATAACATAAATATGACTTGCTAAGTCATAATCAAGTTACTACAACAAGTTATGATCGCAGTGTGCTACTTGAGATGAGAAGCATCCAAAAGATATGATAACATCAGTTTCTGTTCCTCGACACCTAACTTGACATGAAATTTTTGTTAACATTCTCTAAGGCAAATCAAATTTGAAACACGTCTCGTGTAAAGTTTATAACTTCCAAGTGTGTAGACGATGAAATTGTTTGCAAGTTTGAATGCATCTGAGCTATTTCATTCGTCCATTAGCACAAATGTACTTTAAATCTGGCCCAAAATGATGCAAGAAAAACAAGCACTTCTAGCTTTTAAACTGCTTGAACAATTATCCAATCCGTTCTGTAAATGTTTTCTCCAAGCTACCAGAGCCCTTCATTTCAGCGCATAAAACTAATTGAAAATTCCTTGCCATAGGTTACAGAAAATCGATTTTCGCTCTTTCCGCTACTCCGGGCTTTACGTAAGCTCACACAAATAATAGAAAAATTGACAACAACTCAATGCCTATAAATATCGTGCACCTTTCGCCTTTGAGCTTACCCATGCTGACACGCTATTTCCGTAGTTGTTGCATTTTCACCGTCCCACCGTTCCCCTTCCCAACCACCACTTTCCTAGAGCTAGGGTGGCAAACGAAAACAAAACCGGGTCAAATGGGACACTCTTCACTGTCACTTGAACCGAACGCCCATCGTCCTTCCATTCGTCGTCAAAACACCCCTTCCCGTGATCCATCGAGTCACCGACAACGGGAACTATAGAAAACGGTGGTTGGAGATAATGCCCATACAAGCCGGGAGACATGACCTAATGAGATATGTATCGATTTTCGATGACCTTTCTTCGTGTTAGTCATGTAAGCTCTCAGGGGCACACGTGATCCGTTCAGTCGTCGGCACTAATGATGTCATAATTCCTTGCCATTGAAAACTTCCATGTAACGAGCACTAATTGCATGTCTGATTTTCTCGCAGAACCCCGCAGAATCATGAATAATTCAAATTGCCAATTTTTGCACTGCGTTTTCCCATCGCATCACCAAAACTCGAACCCGCATTGAATTTCCATCTCATGAAAATTTATCGATTTCCTGTGGTGGATCGATTTATTGCTCGACGGCCGACCCACCATCGCGATCGCCTCTTTCGTCAGCCTCCGTTCAAGGTCGGAACCCTACAAATGTCACCCGATCGCAGCCCTTAGGGCAGAAACGATTAATCAAATTCGACGCTTTGCGAACATGTGTGGAATCGATCTACTTTGTCGTTGTCGGCGGACCCAGCCAGAGACGACCTCTACCCAGTTTCGATGGATTGTTGAAAACCGCACAATTTAGCACGGTCCATGTAGGGAAGGTTGCTGAAAACGAGTCTCTCGTTTCAGCAAGCAGCAGCAGCAGCATCGTCGTCCGATTCGATCAAGTGAAGGCACATATGCAAATGTTGCAAAATTTGTGACGACGCCACCAGCAACACCAGTTCATCAACGTTCGTCCGCCAAGGGATTTGATAATGAAGAACCACTCGAAGTGAGGCTTAAGGGACCGCACACAAAGTCATCGATTTTAAGACCCCGCTTAGTGGTCTGGTGGGATCTTGATTGTGGTGGCTTTATGCTTGCCCTCGCTCCCGCATCCTCGGGGTCTCGATCTCGAGTCTCATTATCGTTATTATCCATGAGTACCGGACCCTTCTGTCGGACCACGGTCAAGCCCAAGGGAACAACAGTTATGCCAGCACGTTCACGGACTTTGCGCGTACTCGACGACTCTAATGCGTTTCCAATTGGCGCTGGTGATTTCGTACTTTTTCACCCGAACCCAAAGGAACAGAAACGGCAGAAGATGGCCCGGGACGACCCGGGACTGATTGCAAATGATTTGACTAATAAGGCCCCGTGTTTCAGCCTGCCCTTCGTCGGCCGTTGTGGCCGCGTTGATCAATCAGTCCCGCAGGTCGCACGCCAAATTGCGTGGCATTCTGGCGGATAGTGCTGGAACGCGGCCGGGAATGCTGACGAGAGTGGAAAGGCTTTCTTTCGCCTGGCTCACATCGTCGTCGCCGTCGTCATCATCGAAGTCGTAGTAATTGCGCGCAATTGCCCTCGGGGGCGATGGGCGAGATTTACAGTTAGACTAAATTCGGATCCATTCTTTGTGCTCTGGAGTTTAGGCACGGAATGTTTTGCTGATTGAGGTGTGTGTCGAATTGGGAAGGATTTTGATTAGTGAAATAAATCTTAATTTTTCTTCTAGCTGTTTTAAGCGATGGCAAGAAAAATCCCGTGGGATCAGTGCTCACTTTTAAGCATAAAAAAACATAATGAACTTTCATAGTATATACAGTGTGTCAAAAATTCTCGAACATTCTGTGGTACACCCACCATCAAGTTCTGAACGGAATCCTCAGATTTGACCTCTTGTACCTTATACCATTCCAGGACGGATTTGGAATAGTGACAAGAGACATAAATAGAACTGGAGAGTTGTGGCTTCTGATAAACGGTAGCCACCGCTTTTGCAGATATTCTTCCTCATATACATCCTTATTGATATTGCCGGTAGAAACATATGGCCTGCCAAATCAAATACTTCTTCGGGAATTTGGACATCTTCTTTGTTCGTAAGTGTTCATCAATGGCGCTCCTTTGCGTTGCGGTATAAAAAACCAGACCCTGAAGATGTTTAAAGTATTCGACTTCGTATCTTTTGTCGTCCATTATGATACATAAAAATGTTTGCAAAAAGTTGGTGTTAAGCTCCTTAGCAAGACTTTTTGCAGTGAAATTTTGCTTGTCATCACGGATGGGCACCCTTTTCACTTTGAACGCCTTCAATCCTTGCCTCTGCTTCGCTTTTTGTACGTATGATTTTGACTTCCTAACTTTGCGAACCACATTTCGCACAGAAAGATTGGGATTTTTCTCAATAATGGCTACCCCCTTCTTGTTCGTTTGTCGGGTGCGAACTTTTCGATTTGTTCCACTTCCAACCTTCTGATCCACTGTCATGCGCTGGTCAGATGATTTGCAAACACGGTGCTTTTCGGTAGTTTAAGTTGCTTGTCAAGGTCGCGTACCGGTAAATTTGGATTTTGCTGCCGTTCGTACAAGACGTGTTTGCTCACTTCCACTTGATTCGACACCATTTTACTGAATGTAACAAGAATGTAAACATGTTGTACCACAAAATAAAGTAGAGAGTTTCAGCTGTCATTATAATGAAACATTTCAGCGATCCGTGATTTAATTCAAAATCTTCACGGAAAGAAAAGTGTCCGAAATTTAACGTGGGCAGGCTTTAGTGTGTGTAATACTGGTAATATTTCTGGAGGAAGGCAACTCAAGATATTTCTGAAGGTCAACCAAGTAATCCGTTTTATGCTTCTGCAGTGAGCATTTTATCAGCTCCTCAACTTATTATTACAATTGCTCTTCCACAGTTATTAAAAGAGCTATACCGATGCCAATAGTAATGCACTAGTGTGAATATTGACTGACAAGGATAATGATTCTGTTTGCCCACGGAAGTTGAGAAATTTGCCATACAGAATGGTACAAAAACACACGTTGATGCGTCACGAGTGTTGTTCGATTGTTAGCAGCATTTGTCGTTCCTCAAAAACTCAAAACAGAAAAACCCTTGCCAACAACATCGATGTAGATCTCGTCAGAATGGCATAATTGTGGTGACCGTGTGGCTTAATCGTAGTGCTGGTCGAAAATGCTAAGGAAAAGACGTCCTTTACTCCCAAAAATCGTCTAAAGAATGAATCTTCGCTTCTTCGCTTCTCCACATGCCAATACACATACATACCAACGACTCTCATTTTTCAAATTTTTAGAGAGCGTGAGTATTGCGTTCTCTGTCATAGCCATGCTTATTCTCTTTAGACCTGTGCGCCGATCTATTTTGAATCGGCGGCGGCGTATATGGTATTTTCAAACGGCGGTGGCGGCGCAGCCGGCGCCACGCCGCGGTCGTTCTTGGCGGCGGCGGCGGTGGCGTGGATCGGCGCGGGCATAAATTATGCCTTCGACATTTCGTCATGCTTATCCCTTTTAACTGTTTGACTTTTAAGTGCAATAATAAGACAAAAAGATCACTCCAAGTCTTATATTTTGATGGAAAACCCGGATATCCATAGTGTTATAATACTCAAGTCGATGAATTGACGTGGAACAGTGTGTGTACAAATATATGAGACTTAACATTACGGAATTTGTTCATCACAAGTCGACGGGGAATTTGGCTTTCCAAGCAACCAAAAGTCCTGATACAAGGGTGTGTTTTGGCTTAACCAGCAGAAGGATTATGATGAGAAATCTATGCAGCTCACTTTTTAAGTTATTAACCGAACTTTCTAGTTCGCATTCAATATTTAAGCTTCTAGCAGCATTCTTACCGACTTCTAGAAAAAACTTTGAAGTTCACGAAATGTTCATTCCGCTCATAAAGTACCTCAAACGAACTAAACAAAACCAAAAAAAAAACACAAAAGTCATTTATATTTGACACTTTTGTTCTTCTCTATTCCTGCCGGAAATTTATTTTTAGAGTGCTGCGTTTTGAAATGATGATTGAGTTCAATTTGATGATTTTTCTAAAGTAAATTAAATTTTTCATAAACACCTGCTACCTAGTACTCAACTCGCGTCCTCTCTCTTTAATACCGGGATACTTACCACTGTGCCATATTAACGAGGTGGGTTATGCCATGATTTTACTCGAAGCGTTGATTCCATACACTAGTACTTTTTTGCTCCCTATAATCTTATCTGAACCTAAAAGTCTCTGATTAGTTCATCTAGAACTCAATCTGAGCAACTAATTAGCTTGATTAATCAACCTTGTTGGGTGACTGCTTTATTTTCTGCATTTACGCTGATTAAAAGTACGGTGAGTACTTTAATTGAACTTTCTGTTAGAGATTTTTTGAAATTCAATGCAAGTTCTCAACGAATAACATATGAACTTGAAGGTTGCGTTGAATAGCAAAAAGAAACTTTTCTTGAACTTTCAAGTTGCTTTTAATGTTAATCACACTTTGAACAGAATTAAGTTCTGCCTGTACATGAATTGGCGTTTTACACAGAAAAAAAGTTCCATGGAACTACATTTCAACAAAAAGGGAACTTCTAAGTTCTCATCTCAAGTGAAATTCGAACTTTTGGTTGCTGCTTGGGTTCTGTCTGTATTAATAAACTTAACCAGTTTAAGAAGCGTCAATATAATATAAATTCAGAAGTGTATATATAATTGAATAAAATTGTCATTATTATGCAAACATGAGAAGGTGTTCAAATGTGGGTCTATGGATCTAAAAGTTTGCCTATCGGTAAAATTTAACTGTCTTTAATTTTTCTTCATATTGATATATTACTTTTCTGGGGGGGCGGGGGTGGGGTTTAGTCCAAAGTCTACGCTCCATACAAAAAATCAAAAAATTTTATGGAGAAAAGTCTACGTGGGGAGAGGGGACAGGTCTGATATTGTCAAAAATGAGTCTACGTGGTTTATGCACAGGTCCTAAGTGGGACAACCTTGTGCTGAACTGGCCAGCATGACGTGGCGCAAGGGCTCAGTAGGGATTCTTTGTCCTGAAGCTAAGAGTTTAATTTTTATTATCTAAAAATATAAAACTCTGAAAATCTAAAAATCTAAAAATCTAAAAATCTTAAAATCTAAAAATCTAAAAATCTGAAAATCTAAAAATTTAAAAATCTAAAAAACTTAAAATCCTAAAACCTGAAAATCTAAAAATCTAAAAATCTAAAAATCTAAAAATCTTAAAATCTTAAAATCTAAATATCTGAAAATCTAAATATATAAAAAACTTAAAATCCTTAAATCTAAATATCTAAAAATCTATTACAAATCTAAAAATCTAAAAATCTAAAATTCTAGGAATGCTTGAAAATTTAAAAATTTAAAAATCTTAAATCCAAAAATCTGAAAATCTAAATATCTAAAAAGCCTAAAATCTAAATATATAAAAATCTACTAGAAGTTTCAAAATCCAAAAATCTAAAATTTTATATTCCTATAAATCGAAATATCGTAAAATCTCAAAAATTAATAGCACAATATCCAAAAATCCAGTAGAAATCTAAAAATCGAAATATCCTAACATCTGATTTTTTTTTGTTTCTTTATTAAAGTGGCTTTCAGCCGCCTGGGCTGGTTCGCCACTTAAAATCTAAAAATCTAAAAATACAAAAATCTAAGGATCTAAAAATCAACTAGAAATCTAAGAATCTTAAAATCTAACAATCTAAAAATCTAAAAATCTAAAAATTAAAAATCGGAATACCTAAAAATCAACCTAAGACCCTAAATATTAAAAATTCTGAGATTTTAAACTCGGCCACAACATTCTTCTATTAACACTCTGTGTATTGTCTGGCCAAATTTAAAAAAAAACTGATAATAATAGAAGAAAACCCGCCAAAGCCGGCATTTCCCCTTTCTTTAAATCTGAGAATAAAAATAAATAAATATCTTAAAAAAATTATGATTAAAAAATTTAAGAAACTAGAAGTATTGATACTTTTTGTTTCTTATAAATAAATTACCAATAAAAAAAAATTAAATTGCTATCAAAATTATATATTCAAGAGCTTAAAGATCCAAAGATTAACCAAATTTTAAAGAATTTAGAGCAGTGACCGAACTATCAATATGTTTACAACATCACTACAATCACGTACAAAACAACGTCCACTATGCACTGATTTACCAGTTACTTCAGAGATTAGCAAAGTAATTTGATTCGGGATTTGTCATGTTCATAGTCAATGCTTACATGGGTAGTAGGCCATCCCTTATTTTGAAAAAAATTGCCAAGTTAAGAATTCCAGCTCTTGAAATGTTCGTCTTGACTAGAAAACAAACATACTTAAATTTGAAGACCGTATTTTTCAAAATAAAGGCCATCCCTTATTTTGAAAAATACGGTCTTCAAATTTAAGTATGGGGGTAGCCTTTGTGCGATGAGAATTTTACGAAAGAAATCATTGTTTACGTTTGTCAGTTAGGCCCTTATGAAAAATCTTTATTAACACAGTCTTGACTATTCAATGCAAACATCTGGTATGTCCAATCACTGTTAATTTACACTGATCGTTAAAGATGGTTTTTGAACTTTCTCACGCCTAACAAAATGTTATCATGTTGTGGAAATAAACTCTATTTGTTTAAGACAACGAGCGTTCACACTACGAGCTATATCACTTGATATAGCGAATCTTGATATGAGCCGTCAGATGCATTAGTTCCAGTAAAAAGTAGATGTACGAACATTGATATGAAGCTAGTCTATATCAAGTGATATAGTTCGTAGACTAAACGGCACATTACATTTTCTTTTATGTTTGTCAAAATTATGAAATAACATTAAACATATTTAACGATTCGTTAATTATGAAGAAAATATAAAAGCTTGAAGGTTACCTTTGCTCAACCATATTTAATATATCGCCTAAGCATAGATATATAGTTGTGTTTTTTTCACCAGTATTCACTACAATTTTTAGTTTATTTCTTAATTATTGGTAGCCTCATACTTCAGAATATGTTTTCGCTGGATTTAAATCCCAGTGCATTTTAACTAAGGCTGGATTTTTGATTTTCCGTGTCGAAGTTCCGTCAACCTCAGCCCTTTGAAATTACATCAGAATTTTGTTTTGCTTCGATTAGACATACATTGCAAAACACTTTGTCAGGAAGCAAATGCTGTGTAAAACCATTTTTGACATGTTTTAGTGCACCAATTTTTTTCCACACATCGCTGGTTCGATTACGATTATTTGTGGTATCAATATGTACACTTGCGGTGGAAATTTTCTCGACATTTAAGGCGGACGTTTCATTATTTTTAAAGTCAAGTTCACTCGCGAAATTACCAAAAGACGAAACACGAAAATGTACACTGAAGTTTCTAGAACGAAACGACAAAGCTGATCAGTGTTTCACACGGAAATCCTTTGGATGGCACATCTCATCGAGATGTTATAATTTGTCATCAGTAATAAAAGCAGGTTTCTTAAGGGCTTATGAACTTAACTTAACTAAACTTAAAGCATATACGGTGACAATTTTCATCGGCGTGACTCAAATTGCCCGGCGGCGCGGGCAAAAAAATGAAGCGGCGCGCCGATCGAAAATAGCGGCGGCGACGGCGCAATAAAATCGTTGGCGGCGGCGGCGTGGCGTGGCGGCGCACAGGTCTAATTCTCTTATAATTCTATTTACTCACTCTCCCCTTCTCTCTAAACTGAGATTTGTAATCAGTCTCTGCTTTATCTTGTGGACCCTGCTGGATCCGGTTTCTACTTGAGTGGCCTCAGTCTTGGCCTCAGTGTTATCTTGGCTGTTGAGGTAGATCGGTACAACTTGGGCCTTATGCGTTACTAAAGTATGAATATTTTGACTTCTTAATAGAAAACCTCTATCACACTTTATGTGAGACATCTACGTCATCTTTACTGTTGATATAAATCGGTTCAAAACAATTCTCAAACCTTACTGAAAATTACCTTTTTCTTCTCAAAGAATTATCACCAACACACTTTTTGAGCGGTCTCAAAAGCATAAATTGGTCCAAATCAACCCTGGAACGTTTTAAATAACATTGTCCTTGCAATCAAAAACGTATATCAAACCTTGAGATTGGTCAAACAGCCACCTTACTGTTGATTTAAATCGGTCCTTATTGGCCATCGAACGTTTTAAATAATCTTGTGTTTCCCATCAGAAATCACCATCACACTTTGTGAGCGGCCCTAACAGTATCCTTACTGCAGAGATGGCATTTCGCGCTAAGAGACTATCCATATACCACGTGAACTGGATCTGACCGATTTCTTACACCCCCTTCCCCTGCGTGGACAATCATGCATATGATTTCTTAATAAAATGTATGGATTGTGGACACTTGCCAACCCCCTCCCCTCCCACAAACTTTCCACGTAGTATATAGATGGCCGCTAATGTAACGCCGACGTGTGAGATTTGTACCTTCACAAAGGATACAACCATAACTCACCGCAGGTCAAGCAAAGTACACTTTCGGTGGTAAATAGGCAGAGTTAAAGTGTACGCCTGAGATGGGATGACTTGGAGTGAGTGAATCACTCTCTCTTTCTCTTTTAAACGACCGCTCTCACGTCCTCTCATCTGCCTTCGCCCACGTGCTCTCGCTTGCCATCGCTGCCGCGTACACTTGTGCGAGGACGCGTCAGTGCTTTTTCTGTGATGCGCTGGTGTGATTGAAAGTGAAAACGTCGTCGGAGTTGTAGAAAATGTCCGAAAAAAGGAAGCGGGAAGAAACATTCCCCTTTCTTCCTTTGTCATGTAGCGTCAAAGCGAATTTGCAATCACTGCTGTATATTAGCAGAAGAGTTCAAGCAAGTGAGCTCACTGCGCACGCGTCGGGAAATTTATCTGCATTCGCTTCTGTGAATTTGAGAGCTCTTCTTCTCACTCTAGAGTGATCGAGTGTTGTGTGAATAAAAACCATTTTTTTTCCACTCATATTTCAAGCATTACTAAAACCTTCATCCTAAACACCAATCACATTTTGTGAGTAACTCCGATTTCATCTTCACACTTGGTTTAAATCAGTACTTCTATTTAAACAATTATTTGACCATCTCCTCAAAACCAACGAAATCGAAAATAATCCAATTTCAGCGTGTCAACCCAACCCTTTTATCGCGAACATAACGTCGACACATTCATACCCCTTTACTAATTTGACCTGCATTCCGGTCCGTAGCTGGTTCCGACGCTGGAATTTCTTTAGCTTAGAACAAGTTTTCACACATTGAGGATGTATGTTAGTCCCAAGCATCATCTATCGGTTTTCTGTTCAACAACAGCTACTCATGCTAATGCCATTGACAGATATTTGCGAAGCTGTGTTTCATTTCAAATGGAATGAAATTTTTTGAACGAATTTGTCCAGAATTCCCAAACAATTGCAAGAAAATACTTTCAGAGCTAAGAGTACTTCCAACTTATTTCACCATTATAAAGTGATGATGTAGTACATAAAGTGTGGCTACGGGGTTCTCTGTCCCTTGTCTTTGGAAATAAGTAGCTTAAGCGGAATCTCTGGGAAATGCGCTCGTCTGTTGTAATGCCCGGCAAGAAATCCCTATCTAAGGGCATTTTTAATTTAGATTCGAAAGTGTAAGCGTCGCCGAACGGTCAATCGTAGTCCACTATTTATGCTAAGGTGGCTCTGCCGTAAGCTTAGATTATAACAGATCGTCGTTACAAAATGACTCACGAGCTGATTGCCTATTTCATGACAGGTGGAGCTCATTTTAACAAATTTCTTTTCCTCGCGTCGAAATGGGAAAGGAGTGGAATGAGCTCAGCAACACTTCGAATATTAAGAAAACAGGAAAAATCTTACTAACCAACAGGAAGAACCTAACGAATTGCCCGGCAAGCACGTCTTCCGCCTATTATGCGTCTCCAAATGTCTCTGCTGCAGTTGTTATCCAACGTCACCGATGATCCGAGGTACACAAACTCGTCTACCACCTCGAACTCATCTTTGTCGATAATCACACTTCAGCCTGTGCGCGTTTAACTTAGTCTTCAACGTATTCACCCTTAATCCAACCATTTCTGCTTCACATTTCAGTCTGGTGTACTGCTCAGTAACGTCCAAGCACACGTCATCAGCGAAGTAAATGAATTGACTGGATTTATTAAAAATCCAGCCCCGCATGTTAAAGCTCGCACGTTTCTTGTTGCACAATGTTGAATAGAACGCAAGAAAGTGTGCGCGCGTGTATTTGTGTGTGAGGGGGGGGGGGGCAGAGTGTGTGAGTGTGCGTGTCAAACTATTCGGAACGAAATCAGTTGCGGTTTTCGCTAGGGTGGTGTGCCGCAATTTCCGTTATACGTGCTGATCTCTAACAATCGACGGCGAAGATGCCGGCTGGTCGATCAAGTGTATGAGAATGACGACAATTTGCAAAATGGTGATAGATTGTCATTTTATCATTTCTGAATTCATTCCATCACTACACTTTACGATTCCATTCCTTGGTCATCGCTGGAGAGCACATTGTAAAACTGTTGGCGAATTTTATTTACGACACGGCATTTTCGTTACGACCTCCAGGTTGTAAAGAGTGTCTGTTATACTGTTATACCAAAGGGTTCCGGCAAGATATTTGGCTCTGGAGGATGTTGTTGGCATCACTTCGTCTTCATTGAGGCAATTCGGAGCTGATCCGCTGCTGGATGCTGAACGTTATCGGTTGATGGTGACTCAGAAAATGCAACTTCGGGGTTTCAAGGGACTCCGCGATTGGTCAGAGTTGAATCAAGCTACAATGTTTCTTCACTACAATGGAGTCCTATTGCACTATGACGATGTCACGCTCCAGGATATGTACTTTCTGGATCCACACTGGCTATGTTACATGCTGATCCATGTGGATACGGTTCGGAAAATAAATCCATTTGCCAGAACCGGAATTATGAAGATTGAATTGCGTTTTCGAGTCGTGCTTCATAGCATACTTTCCTTTTTGATGAAAGAAAAAGGAACCATACGGGACCCTTGATAACACAACGCTGTAGTGGCTAGTTTCCGATGTTCTATTCAAGACCTCA
The DNA here is from genome assembly GCA_034211315.2 of Aedes japonicus. Classification (NCBI taxonomy): domain Eukaryota; kingdom Metazoa; phylum Arthropoda; class Insecta; order Diptera; family Culicidae; genus Aedes; species Aedes japonicus. The sequence goes on along the minus strand of JASCZW010006347.1, from coordinate 83,116 downwards.
ATTCTTTCCAATTTTCCAGGTACTTCGTTAAGGCTAGTAACTACTACCAACCAGTTTTATCACCACCCTCATTGCCACCTTCGTGGCCGATTTTTGGACTCGAACTCGCTTCAGAGCCAAAGTGCCTAGTTCACACCACTTTTTAGCCTCTTGTTTTTAATCCGGATCATGGTGGTAAACCCAAGCCTTATCCATAGTGATGAATCAACTCAGAAAATCCTTTTTACTTCTTCGAAACTGCTCCAAATGTTGCTCAGAAAGTTGCATTAGAACGTGTTTTTGATGCATTGTTGGCAAATGTTGCACCCAGTGTGCTTACAGTTTCTTGAAACCCAAAACTTCAGCCAAAATATGCCACGTTGTTCCATGTGAGATGCCCATGGTATCAGCTACCACATCTACAGTTGATCGATGATCTTGCAAAACCATATCCTGTATTTTCGCTATGATTTCTGGTGTAGATGCACTTTTCGGACGTTCTGTGCGTGGATCGTCTTCATCACTTGTAGGGCCACGATCAAACTCCAAAACCTATCGGTGAGCCGATAAACTTCCCAAAACAAAGAATTTGATCACTGCACGATATTCGAACTTTTCCATTGTTTAAAAATACACTGATACGTCCACTTCAAATTACTTGTAAACAATGAAAGAATCAACAAATCGTTATGAAATATTGAGTTCGTTCTTCTTAAAAAGAAAATATTAAAATGGCGTAGAAATTTTGGTTTTTCTACTGTTCCATAGATGTCGCTTTCAAATTTTTTTGATTATCTAGTTTATGAAAATAGCCACCTAAAAACATGTTGGGAGAAATTCCATTCATGCTATCAAAACAAATGTCTATAACGTTGAAAAAAACAATCTGCGTAGAGCTGCATTGGTGTTCGCAACATGCAGATGTTCTGTCAAAATTGTGGGATTTCGTGGTGCCAAAGCACATATTACTAACACCTCATATTTAGTCGAAACAAAGCATAACAGAAATTTTGTTTTTCCTTCTATTTCCAGGTAACCGAAAATTTCCACCACCCGACAGTGTATATGCTACCAAAGGAATCTCCCATGACCCAATTCATAGTTCTGTAAAATACGTCGAGACAGGGAAGGCAAGTAATGAATCGTATGTTCGAGACAGCAAAACAATTTGCATCGTCAATGAGCCGAGTGCGGGAAGGACACCATCGTTTCCCAGCGAGAAAATGCAACAAGCACCTCGAACATTAAAAAAAAAATCAATTCTCAACTCTTCGAACTAGCCAACCAATGGCCCAGGCCAGGGCCCAGAAACAGTTTGCAGTACGTTTTGCATAAAACACTGTTGTGAGTTCGATAGCGATATAGAGTTACTTTGGGGCGCTGTTCGTAGTGAAAGAAGATCGCTCCCCCGCCCCCCTCAACCGTAGCATCGTACCCAATGCAAGTAGGTAGTTATTTTCGTTCCTCAAACTTTACGACAGAACGGAGGGCTCCTATTTCTTGTGTTTTGTTTTTTTTTTTATGCAAAACCGTGACCAAATACCCACAACTTAAGACCCCCTGCCCCTGCACCCTGCAACGAAAGTTGGCCTATTCTTTCCTTCTGATTCAACCTGAAATTAGACTGTCCATCCGACACGACAAGGGGGCAACCAAGAGGGGCCAAGAGGAGAGACCTTTCGCCAGTCCGCCAGGCTCGCTTGCTGCTGCAGATACCGTTATGTTATGATGAAATTATTGAAAGGCATAAAAATATTATTGCCCTTCTCCTCAAATCGTGCTTTCATGCAAAAAAAAAGAAATATCTGTCGGACTTTGAGCCGTTGGGCGCCCAAAGCAACGGCAGCAGTTACGATGACCCTGCGGGAAGAATTCCCACTTTCGGTCGTCCCGTTCTAACTTTGGGACCATTGGCTGCTGCAGTAAAACCGACTGGACGTGACTGTGAAATTTATGTGCATGAATGGATATTTTTAGGATCGGCTCCGGTGGAGTTCGGATCGATATGATGCACCCGCCATCCTCCGCTGAATGTGCTGAAGGACTTCACATACTTCTCGCCATGAGCAACGTGCTCAGTGCTCAGGCTCATTATGATATGCACGCCAGGCACACTCATGTATGTAAGCCAGTTCTTTGGACCGTTCTACCCCTACTTATTTACGGCTCGTCTTTTCGGTTGGTTTATGCCGGGATGTGGATTCTATTTTCTGTTCTGAGATGGCAGCCAATTGGGTGGAGGCAAGCTCATGAATTTTCATGCCGCTAGATGGACGGGACAGAATGCGGAAATTGGACTTTTCCGTCGTTAGTGGGGTTTGGGATAGGTTCAATATGTTCAGAGTAATTCCTACAACATTTTGCCTCAAAACATCCTGTTCTAGTCGTTCGTTGTAGAAGACTATGGAACGCATTGAACTCGCACCTAAATAAAACATCACATAAAATCCACAAATGAGTTCGTTCTGGTCAGCCAGCTTGAGATAAGGGCTGTATCGTAAAAACATTGAACATGAATTTTCTGCGTTATGTAATGCACAGATTTAGAAGAAAATAATGGGATATAGGGTATGTGTCCCTTGACTCAGCCTATTATGCAACCATCGATTACATTTTTGATTATAACTCTTAAAGTTTTCAAGCTGAAGGTGAGATTCAACAAGTTCTACACTTGCTAAGATATGCTTGATAAGACATTTGGTAGTTTGTATCACGAAAAGTTACACAACTCTTTTAATAAAGTCAGAAACTTTCAAGGGATATGGATTTAATGTCGGTCTACAAGCACCAAATTGGGTCTATTCATGGATGCAAATTCGTCCCATTCAATGGATTTATTACTAAATGCAGTCTTTGTACGGTTTTTTCTTCTCATTTTATGAATTACAGCCTTGTCAGCTGTATTCGCTTTACTTAACACAAAATTTCACAAAACAAACTAAAGTAAAACTGTTTTGAAACACATAAGTGATGTTCATATATGATTAACTAGCCATTCAAAAATGAAAACATTATAATTCACTATACAACGGCTTGGTTCCTTCGGTTTGTGTTTAGATGAGCCACTTGAATACAAGCAACCGCAAACACATGCATTTCACTTGAAATTTTACCAATAACAACCTTTTACTACGTTATTGATACAACAGGCTATAGTTGGGAACATACAAAAAAATATGTCCCTAACATTGGGTCTATGATTTTCTTGTAAAATCATTGTTATTTTAGCAATGTGAACTGTAAGTTTGTAACGTGTTACTATTTTCTGTACATCCAGGCGGCATTACTTGCTATATCGATTTAATTAAGTCAAATTTAGATCACTTGAAGATCGTGTAGTTCATCTGTTCAGCTTAACCAGTGAAATCATGATGCCCCAAAATTTCAAGAAATCGAAAATTACGTGGAAGTGTAAAACTATAAGTTGATTAATATTGTCTCTAATTGCTTCGGATTACATCGGTCAATCTAATAGCAACATGATTTCGTTGATTATTGCTGAATTAATTACTTATTTGGTACATGGGCTGAATGAAGGAGCTGAGGCTAACATTACATCCTCACCCTATCAATGTAAAGATTGCAAACATTGTTGTATGGTGCATGAAGGATTGCAGACAATTTCGTTATTTACGCCTCCTCTAGCTTGGAATTAAATGAGGGGAGATTTTACGTGTCTGTAAAATTTTTTTTTTTTTTTTGTTAAGAGTGGTTCCTCTTAAATTTCATAATTTAAATTTTCCAATTTCACACTACTTCTATTCAATTTTCACAACCTGCCATACTCTAACGGAGATATCAATACTTTCTCTTCACATTTTTGTTCCAGCAAAACATTACTGTCCACTTCTTGAGCCTCACGGTAATGAAATTTTTTTCTTCCTTAACAACATGACTTTTCGGTTAACTTACAGATTTTTTTTCATATGTTTTTCGTCAATTATAATAGTTTGTTCACTAATGTTTTGTGCCAAGCTTTATATATTAATTTTTGTTAACATAATTGCAAACAAATTCTCTTTTTCCTGCAATTTAAATATTTTTAAACGAATAGTAGATTATAACTTGTTGATCTAACTATTAACGTGTTTGTTGTGAAACTTGGTAATGTTGGTAAAAAAACATTTAGCTGTACCATGATCTCCAGCGACCTTTACTATAGCTAGCTTGGACACTGGGCGTTGGTGAATTCCCATCGTCGTCGGCCCGTCAGCAGGCCTATCTCGTCCAGCTTTGCCTAGGTAAACTTGTAGTATTCTTCTTCGTACCCAACTATTTCCCCCTTTTCATTTACAATCTTCGCAAAATCACCGATTTGAACATTTCGCACTCCTCCGTAACACTAATCGTGACACAATCGACAAGTATTCTTCCAAAATACGTCAAACATAACCTGGACAGCCTTCCAGCTGGAGTGAAGAGCTGGTGCTCCGTCTGTTAGCTTCATATCTGCTTGAATGACCTCACTTGAGCTCAGAAACAAGAATGGATTGGGAGTTAATGCTTCGCTTTCTAAGAGAAGAGAAGTCGGTGGGCGTGACTTCAATACCGATTCTGCTTTCGCGATTACTGTCACCGTATCCTTTTCAGAATGTCCAGGACAGGTCCTGTCAGTAAACAGCTAAGAGCCGAGCACAGCAGTCTTTCTCAAATTCCTCCCAGTTGAGGGGCGTAGCGAGGGTTGAACTTCCGCTGGTTTGTTGGTTTGTAGCAAACGTTTCGTTGATCGACCACTATTTACACCTTGGATATTCGTCCCCTGATCGGAGTTAATCTATGTGGTGTCATGTATTAACGTCTCTTCTAACGTCTGTACGTCTGATGTGGACGTTTCAATTTCATTCAGCTCATCACTTTCTTTCTTAACTACAAGACTTTTGGATTGTCATCATTGATTAACTATTGGCTATGGCTGGTAAATGTGGTCAGTAGTCACTTTGTTTTCAGATTCTACCTCTGTTAATATTTTGTCATATAAGTCTACCGCCTTCTAGTACTTCAGTAAAGTTAATTTTGTATTACGGTCGTTATACAATACTTCACGTATTGAGCCTATAACTCCCAAGTCGACCCTCAATTTCGCCCGTGCATGGCACTTCGAGATGAAAAGAATGGTTAACATCTTATTTCAGTTCCTTCCTTGGCAGTAGACCAGACCGCCGCTAAGTCGAGGTCGATGAATGAGCCATATCGTTTCACTCTTGTATTGTATTCTTGATACGACCTAGGAACAAGGGCATAGCTATATACTCCAGCTGAGCAAGACGACCCTAGTTTAATAGTTTACCAGCGGCCCCATAACCAGGTATAGCTGCGTGCAGTCAACGGTCACGTTTGCGTACAGCAGCGCTTGCAACTACCACGAGTGTCCAACCTGTCTATGCCAAAAAGCATATAGACAACTCGGTGAGTCAGAGCACTCAACAGTCAGAGAACACAACAGTCTGAGCCCCATTTGACAACTTGTATGGCTGCAAGAGCTCTCATAAGCCTAAGCTGAGATACCATGGATACCGGATAGCCGGTGGCAGCGGCTGATGGCCTTTCCAGATACCCCATAACCAATCTTATCTTCGATCAATGAACCGTCCATAAATAGCAACTTATGATCCTCATTTGTGAAAGCAACTTCCCGTAGGCGGTTTGCCTTTGCTCTAAGTAACTGCTGAGGTTTGCCTTTGCTCTAAGTAACTGCTTGAAGTGCCAATCCCCTTTGAAGCTCGTAGACTCCCATGCTGGTTGCCACAGTCCAGGACGCTAGGGTAACAACAAGGGTATCTCTACTACCGTCAGGTCTCGCCACTACTCTTTTGCACTACAGACTATAGGTCTGTATTCATGGACGGGGTTCTTTTGACGTTACCTCATGGTTTTGGTAGCCAGGTCTTCAATTATTACATTCGCCATGGAAACTTTATCTTTTACCTCCAAAACTATTGGTGAAGTTCGAAAAGCCCCGCTACAAATCCCTTGTTGCTTTGAGGTTTCTAGGAAAAGGCATGCCGCCCCGGCTTCATAGCTCGGATCCATAAAGTATGCACGGAACGTTCGTTGCCCGTGCTATTTTGGTCAAAGTACAGCGTGAAGCTTCAGAGAACCGGCCGTTTAGGGCCCGAAGAACGTTCAAATTAACGCTGGCGTTGCAGTTCATTGACTTAGCGTGCTTCACGTGATTAGCGTGCTTGTTATCGATCGTCAAACCAAGAACCTTCATCTCGCGCACTGTCTTCACCTCTAGCTTATCGATGCTAAAGTACCGTAAGCTTGGTCTGTGAGTATGACCAAAACAGACTTGCGTGATCTTCGACTTCTCGAGGGAAATCATAAAACCAACACCATTCACCCAGCCAACCACATCGTCTACTGCTCTTTACATTCGATTTCTGACTGCCCTCGCGTAGTTACCAAACCAAGCATCTCGGAGATGCGTTCAAACACTGAGTTCATCGCAATCAGAAACAGTGTGACACGAGTTACCGAACCTTGCGGGATGTCATTCTTTAGCAACCGTGGTTCAGGGGTTGCGTTGGCGCTTGAAACTCGAAACTTCCGTTTTTGTAGGAAGATTCCTACATAGACCACCGTTCACCCTTGGATGTCAAATTTGTTCAGGGTATTTAAGATAGGTAGCCTCCAAGTCATATCGCCTGCCTTGGACAAATCGCAAAGGACACTACATCAACATATAGGCCCTCTGTCTTAGTCTTGTCCAATAAGTTATCGAGCTTGAACGGTTCAGACCTATACTTATCTTACTAATCAGACCAAGGCCGGTGTGGCCTCTGCTTTACACAGAAGTTGTCTCCATTGTAATCAGTCCATGGCTGTACCTCGCCAGCCTCGCTGTCTGCGGAGAGTCGCCTTCTACTTGATCGATCCTTGCTCGTTGTGCGCCTCGTCTTCTTGTACCCGTCGCGTCGGTTTGTTTTTGAGAATCATTTTAACAGAGCCGACATTTTTACGACATGCCCAGCCCATCGTAGTCGACCGATTTTTGCGATGTGTACGATGCAATTCGTGGTTTATCCGCCACCTCCACGTTCCGTCTTCGATCTGCACTCCACCGTAGATCGTACGTAGCACCTTCCGTTCAAAGACACCTAAGGTGCGTTGATCCGCTACTAGCGATGTCCATGTTTCGTGGGCGTAATGAACTGCCGATCTAATAATTGTCTTGTAAACGTCTGCGTTATTTGTAACACTGATTTTTTTAAGGGCACCGCACTACTTATAGTCTCACGCTGGCCCGAGGATGATGATCAGCCGCTCCTAATATGGAGAACAGATGCTGTTTTGAGCTGCCCCTGAAATGGAGAACAGACGCACAGATAGACTGCACCCTTTGAGTGTAGCCCCCCTTCTCTGTCAGCATATGACCAAGGTGCCACCGGGTTGGTTACCCGATCTTTCCAATGGTTACTCATACGCCAGTCCTTACCACGGGGAGGTAGGGATAGGAGTTACTGGACAAGAAGCTAAGGATCGCAGTAGTATCTAATATATTCCTGCAGGTACACGAAGTACCAATGGTACGCATTTTTCAGTCATTTACCATGTCTCCGACCCATAGCCGCATCAAAATACGTGGATCCAACCATTCCTCTACAGCTCAGTAGACAGATGACAGTTTACCATTCGCTTGAGGGTTTTCTCCATGCAACTCAACAGCATGATAGGTCTATAATCTTCCGTTTGGGTCTTATCCTTCCCGGGTTTCGGAATAGGAATGATCAACCCTTCTTTCCACACGTTTGAAATTAGGTTAGATTGTCAGAACTTATTCATTGTGTCAAGAAGAGTCAACCAACCGATAAGTGGCAGTTTGCTTAGAAGAGGATAGCCAATATCGTCAAACCTACCTGTCACTACTAAGACGTTCATCGGTACCACGGTACTTCCCCCCTGCCAGTGCATTTATACGAAGGAACTCATCACAACAACTGCTAAATTGCTAAAGCAAAGGTCTGAACTGAATTTCTCAGCAAGGTTTGAGTTGAAGCTCTTTCAATTTAGCAGCCTGAGAAGGATCACCAGGTGCCATCCGGCTCTTAATTGAAGCATGAACTTCTTACCTCCACCAAGAGGGACCAAACTTCTTATCGCTGCTACCTTCAGCCTTTGGAACACGCCGATGAGCGGCCACATTCATCAATCCAGGAGTTCCTTAATGAGCAATGAACCTGTGGATCATTTGCTTACATGATTCTGTTGACAGCGAAGCTACAATTTCTAGATGTAGCTCTAGTAGTTTGGCAAGTAAACAAGGCTAGCCTTCTTCCTTACGCTCGCCCGCCCAACGCGGGCGGCCAATGGTCCGATATAACCTAACCCTACAAAAATGGAGGCTCTTACGTAAGAGGTCCGTCGTGCCACATGTAGAGGACTTACCTGCGGTATCTGTGATACGGCTTAATACACTGAGCACCAAGTGCAACGTTTCATAGTTTTTCGTAGGACAACTACAAACTCCGGTACGTGATATTTTTGTAGAATTTCCTGAACCACGCTTTTTTGAGAACTGTGAACTTTGGGCCGTAGGGAACATATGATGATGCGACAATTCGCCCGTTCTTGGGTAGAGTCCATCCCTAAGACCTGACTTAAACGGTATCTGGGTGCGTCAATTGACTTCTGCTGTATCGTGAAGCGACAGTTTCTGATGATTCGTAGAATCAGAGCTACAACGCACTGCAATCGCTTCCAGTTCGAAAACCGTTGAACACAGACGATCGCTTCAGAGGAAGCATGGAGGACCAGCAGACTTGCAAGTAACTCGGCGTTCTTTGATTAGCTGCAAAGCGGGACTGATGGCAATTTGTCTGCGTCTTCCCATAAAAAAGCGAATCTTGAATCCATCTCCGTTGCTTGATTTGGGAAGAAGTCAGTTGACTTGGTATATTTCGCCAATCACATGATTCGGTGGACTCCAGAATTTAACTAATACGGGAACCAGTGACCTAACTGCAGCGCCGATGGTTTGATCTGTTCCAGCACAAAACTTCGTGGAAGTCGGACCTACACGGCCAGCTACTTTTACTCAGTTTTGAGTCGTTTTTGACTCCCTTTCGTCATTAGTGGAGTCACTCAAATTTGAGTAAATGTGACTGGGATATTCGAGTCGACAAATCAAAAACAACGATCTGATTTGAGTCAATGTTTTTGAATTGTCCACTTGTTAATACCAGTTACATTTGCTCAAATTTGAGTGACTCCACTAATGACGAAAATGAGTTAAAAACGACTCAAAACTGAGTTGAAATGACTAGCCGTGTATAGAATATTCTGCTTATCGAGATAGATAGCGCGTCAAATCACGTTCCGATCACTGCTGCCTGTAATTCCAGACGAGGAATCGATGTTAATTTTGGAGGAGTCACTCTAGTTTTATCCATATTAAGCGAACAGATGCTTTTCTCGTTCTTTGAAAACCGTAGGATGTGTACAGTTGACATTCCACTTTGTCCAACATCTACAAACGTGTGGAGTTCCATATCGTCCATTACAGCAATGTCCATTGCATGGACGTCCATGGCACCAATCCACCAATCCCTCGCTCAGCCAAATCTGCCACTTTTCAAACGAATCTTGGTCGATGATTCCGTCTCAAGATGACGCCGGATCGCCAGATGTCTTGCCATAGAGCTTTCAGTTATGTGAGGAAGCGGCCAATGAATCCAAGGGTGTCGAAAGTGGTCATTAGCCGCCCTGTATGCAAAAGTATCGGGGCATGTGTTCTATCTTATTCCAGAACCCTTTCTGTGGACATTTCCGATGATAGGTCCTGACTTTCCTCATCCTCGTTCTGTTCTTGCAGCGCTTCGATAACTCTTCTTCAATTACTTATCAAGTTGCGGATCTCGAACCCACTCTGGACGTGACTGTGCTGAACGTCCTTGGTAACTAGGATCGCTCCTTCCTCTGTAGCAAAGCTGAGCAGCATTTCGTCGAGGTAGTGCGACTTGATACTCACTTCGCACGCCTCTAGAATATCACTTTTTAATCGATCCGCATTTCTATTTTTGACGTACTGGAACAACACGTCTTAGCGGTCGTTACTATTATGATATAAACTCCCAGCTTCCAGTTGTTATTTTTCCAGTAGAAACCTTGGTACTGCAGGTCCCTTAGACGAATATCCACTTGGTGAAATATCTCGCGTATGTCTTCCATCACCGCAACGGGATACAATCGAAAACGCAACAGAATATCGAGTAGGCAAAGAGGCCTTCAATAGGATCGAATCAAGCGAAACATCATGGACCAGCGTCTCAATGCAGCCAAGCGAACTTTTATGGGGTTGGTCAGACTGGTTACCAGGGAAACGTGTAGAAACTCAACGTCATCTGATAGCTGTAGAATTTCTTTTTCGGAAGTGTTCGTATGTACCCTTTAACGGCCAGCGATCATTTTCTGTAGCACTACTGCTAGCTGGGGGTCTTTCGCCATTCGCTTCTCCAAGCATCTATGGTGCCAAGCATCTATTAACCGGCTATCCGGCAGACGGACGCTATCATAGCGCTATAGCAAGGCGGTGCGTGGTGATCTCCAGAGAAGCCCTTTAGAGACCACAGCAGCGCTGCTGCTCGCTCATCTCAGCAACTTCGATGAACCAACTCCCAAGCTATCAATAGTGAAATAGTCTTTCATTGCTTGATGAAGATCATCGTAAGATAGTCCGTTCAACGAACAGACATGGAAACTGTAGTTGAACAGACTGAACCGGTCTCCGGATCCAAGATTACCACAGATGGTCCTTGATTTGGATGCGATCAGTTCACCAAATTTTCCTTCGCAACACTTTTGGGTTAAACCCAACTGTGCATGCTACGTTCGGACGAAAATTCGAGCACGAGCATCGTGAAATGACGCGAAAGGCAGTCCCTCCAGATATTGGTAGTATCGCTTCAATTCCTCGGAGTCCATCTCAGCACATCTTCTACAGTAAACGTCTCTGCACCTTCATACTGACCGGCGACTTTTAGACGAACGATGCATGGCCGGTGGCTCGGACCAGCGAAGGCATATTGGATTTGGCTTACAATCCAAGTGGAGTTCGCTGGCTAGTTCTTGATCCACAAGCGTTGTTCCTGATCCTTCGCCAAGCAAGGCTTAGGTTTGAATTGATTTTCTAGGTCCTGGCAAAATAACCGGCAGATAGCGGAATAGAACCAACTCTGTTTGATGCATTTTGCAGCCATACTTGGCACTGACTGAGAGGGTTGTGAGTTTTCAGGCGGTACGCCGGTGTTTTGTTGATTCTCATTACAACTTGCCATCTTACCTTACCTTACCAATCAAACTAAGGCAGGCGTGGCCTCTGCTGTACACAGAAGCTGTACGAGAACCATTTTCACAGGGCTGTTGTCCGATATTCTTACGACATGCCCAGCCCATCGTAGTCGACCGATTTTTGCGATGTGTACGATGGGAGGTTCTCCCAGCAACTGGTTGCAATTTGTGGTTAATTCACTTCCTCCACGTTCCGTCTTCCATCTGCACTACACCGTAGATGGTACGCAGCACCTTCCCCCTGTATCGCTGGAGGACCATCGTACACAGCACTGTTTTGAGTCCCACGCTGGCACAAGGACGATGATCAGCCGCTCCTAACATGGAGAACAGGCACTGTTTTGAGCCGCCCTAAACATGTAGAACAGACGCTCAGATAGACTGCACCCTTTGAAGAGGGCAGCCTCCCCTTCCCTGTCAGCATATGATCAATGGCCCACCGGGGTTGGTTACCCGATCTTTCCTATGATTACTCATACCCCAGTTGTCACCACGGGGAGGTAGGGATAGGAGTTACTGGACAAGAGGCTAAGGATCGCAGTAGGATCTATTTTATATCTGCAGGTACGCGAAGTACCATGTCCAGTCATTTACCAACCACAACTTGCCATAATCTCCTGGATTATTGGTTGTTGAATTTAGCATTTTGGGTAAATTGTGTTAATGTTCCACTCGTCTGTGGAATTTCCCTCTGATAAGATGTCTTTGCTAAAACTTTGCCCAGGCTCATTTGCTCCACCCGACGCGGTGAAACCCAATAATGCCTCCTCCGCGGATGCTGTCATCCAGCCCCAACTGATGGAAAGTAAATGGCCGCCGATTGAAATTAATCTTATCTGCTCCCAGCCCGATTCCATCCCGTGGTCACGCGTTTCTTTTTGCACACACAAACCTGAACCCGGTCGCTCGCTCCACCTTATCGAGGACATTTATCTCCTTCGGAGATCTCGGCACGAATGTCCCCCGCACGTCAATTCCCCTTCCCGAAAGCAAAAAAAAACAACAACCGCGATTTGCCGGCAAAACAAACATCAGCAGGCGGTCCCTTTCGTTCCTAGGACCGTCGCTGTGGATAAAAAAAAACAAACCCTCTACCCCCGAAGATAATATGAAATATGATTGCATACCGCGGTTGGCCGCCGCCGCCGCCACAGCAGATCGATCGATCGATAGCCCTACTCGAATCGATGCTGATATCGAATTTAATGAGACAGTCAGACTCATAATTCAACTTCGGCTGGGCACCTCCAGCGAAATTGTCGCACCAAAATCGTATCGAGGTTGGCAGCACTGGACGACGAGGAAATTAAGAGCGCCACCTTCGGTGGCGAGATTTGGCACTAAATATGCAAATTCAGTTTGCGCAACCGCAACGTAAACCAGGTGGCATTTTACGACTCGTAAGAAAAAAAAAAAAGAAAAGAAAAAGAACCGTTGGTTCAGATAAAGACTGACCTGGCGCGCAATATTTTTCCGGAATGAAAATAATGTATATGGTATTGGCATTTTATTTATTGGATACTGCGCGCCGTATTGATTCTCGTAATGGCCGCTGTGGTGGTGCAAAAGTAGCGAGTCTCGTGCACGCTTGAGCTGGGGGGCATAAAACAGCCTCCCGGGTGCGATTATTGAATTCGATATGTTCGTTTGCTCAATGGGTGATTTATTTTTTTAGTAGGTTAAGCACAGCTCCATATGGGTTGTGCAAATTTATTGTACTGGAAGCGGTGGAAATTGAATGCAATTGTTTTGGTTTGTTTGTATAGTTTTTTTTTAATAGTTCGAAAGTATTGTAGAAAGTGACACTTGGTTTAGTAGTCTGGGTTGACGACATTGGACTAGAATATTGGATTGAGTGAGAACAATCTGCTTGCGTTGAAAAAATCTGAAGCGTTGAAAAAATTTAAAAACTAATTAAGAGTAGATTTGATTTCGGTGCATTTGGCATCCGTCGAACTTTTGTACACCAACCGAGAATATGGCTGCATGGCTAGTTTCTGTGAAGACATTAGGAGAGGAACCGAGTACCACCCAACCACATCGAAGCATATCTGTTGGTGACGGAAGCGTGCATGAACCAGAACTTCTTTTCGTTTTGGGGAAATTTCTACAGGGTGTCTCACAATAGGTGTCACTGAAACATAATAGGATTAGTTCATTTCGAATCTCTTGCCCTTTTATTCGATAACTTTGCGCAAACGCTTTGTTTACCCATCGCAGCTGGCGCGCATGATTTTCTGAGGAATTCGGTCCCAAATATCAACCAAATATTTCATGAATCGATCTTGAGTAAGCCCTTTCGTAGGGCCTATATGTTGAAGCATATAACCTCAAACAAAGTAGTCAAGTGGGTTGAGATCCGGCTAGTTAGGCCTTTGTGACTGGGAGACTTGAAAGGCCCTAAAAGGAAAAAAAAAAAATAAGCATGGGCAGAATCAACCGGATACAGGACAAATTTTAAACAGCGACATACAGCAACCGGAACGCAATGCTCGCAGTTGGGCCTAAAACGAAAAAAGAATAAAACGACGTTTGGGGTTACGGTTAGAGTTTTTACTTACCAAGCAGACTAGGGAAAACTTGAAATCCGCATCATAGGGAACCACATGAAACAAATCAGCCGAGGGATTTTGCATCCCGGGTACCGGCCCAGGATGCTTTTCACCGGCAAAACCGAAATTTCGTCATCCGTTGTCACCGGCTCGTGCGGTGCTTACGAAAGAACCAAAGATGCCAATATGCTTTCGCGTTCTCCTCGCCCAGCGCAAATTCTGCCATCAGCCGGACCGACATAAAAGAAGAAAACGCAATAGCAGATGGGATATCTACCAGACGGAAGACCAGCAAAACCACAACACTTGAACGTAAAACGGGGAATATTCGATCACGCAACATACACGAATGACTGAACGTCAATTTAACCATCACAAATCCAGTCACCAAAGCTCCTGCCGCTCATCAAACATAACAGAACCGCTTCCTAGCGGTGAGCGATGGAACATCCGCAAACACGACCAACAAAACAAACGTAAACACAGAATTATAATACACAGAGAAAATCAAAATTGTTCAAACATAAAATGTATATTATATTTTCTGTTTAAGGTGATAAACCAGCCCAGGAGGCTGAAAATCACCATAATAAAGCCAAAAAAACAACAACAACAAGGAAAGTGATTCACCATTATAAAAGTAGTTTATTACATTTTACCATAAGGTATTTTTCTATCGATTAACATCAATTTGTAATATTAATAAATGCTTTAATAAATTTCATTTTATGTTTAATGTTCTATTTAATTGCAAGCACAAGTAACATTGCCAAAGTCATCCAGCTTTCTAAAGTTTTATTAATATTCTATGAAAGCCACTAGAAATCAATACAGTTTTATTATGGCAGTAACAGGTGCCAATAGGTTTCATATTTTAGTCAGGTTTATGAGACCCTACACAGCTTCTTTACAACGATATTAAAACCTTGTTTTTAAAATTCCTTGTACTTGTATCAACGGTTTTATTTTGACTTTATAAACTCGTAAAATGCTGTTTTGAAATGCCGTTTTAGTATTCATTCAAATTATCATATAATGGACAGTTGAAAAAGCCTTTTCAAACCATTTTGCCTCCAGTAAATGCATTAGTCGGCAAATTAGCATTGAGAAAAGTCACCAAATGACCAAATAGTTTTATAGTAGCCTTTGCGAATATAAATTGGCTTTTTGGCAAAACGGTGATATATTTCAATAGTCATATTGAAATATATGAATTAATTGAAATGCGGAATTACTCCAAATGTCAAATTTAATGCAAATGAACTGTAGATCAGAGACCAATTTTGGCATTCTTTAAGATAACCTTAGTATATTCCATAAATTTTCAGGAAATTTATGATTAATTTATCAAATACATACATTTTAATTTTGTTTTTGTTGATTTAAACTCGCTTAATCTCCGAGGCGCAATTATTTTCAGCTCTTATCGAGCCAATATTCACCATGAAATAAAATGCGCGTATGATTTGGAGCATGATAAGCTATAAAAACAACAATAACCAACCACAATATCACCGTGAAGTTTGACAGCTGTGGCCTTATGCTGGTTGTGATGGCAGCCAAGAGGTTTTATGAAGGTTCTCAAGTGGTCATAACGTCTTTCATCAGAACAATTTCAAAATCTGAATGGTCTTGTAAAGGTCTTAATAATTTGTTTTCTCAACTGTTTATAGAGTGGGCCACTTTGTACAAATTTCGGCTTTAAAGAAGCATAGAGAAGTTGTTGGTAAACACAACAGTTTTGAATGTGGTTATATCAACAAAGCCGGGAGGATTGCTACACGGATGGAATAAAACTAACACTGTTAATTGGGAAATGACCTTCTCATTTGAGAATTACATTCTTCTGCTACTGATTAGGCTGTAGAAAAGCTCCAAGTTACATATTATGATCATTTACCTATCATTACTATTTTGATTATTTCATAATGTTGTTTTATTCACAACCATATCAAAATTAAAGGTTGACGAATTTCAACTATAACATATTTTAAATATATATTGTTGTTTATTAATTGCTCTATTACATACTCCAAATGTTGCATATAATGACATATTTTCTAAATTATATATAATATTCACCAACTGGGTTGGAAGGGAGCATCAGGGTATCATTCAAGCTAAAACTGGACGAAGGTTTGATTGACTGCCAGAGTCGAAGAGGGAACAAGCGCTATCATTTTTTTTATCCTATCGATTCGATTGTAGTGCTGCAAGTTTACTCCAACAGTTTCAGTGAGAGTGACGCGCCGTTCTTAACAAGCCATCCTGTAGAAAGCTTAAGGGGACCCTCCCCTGGATTTGGGCAAAAATAAGGCAAAGTTTGTATTTTTTTTTTGTGGGAGAATGAAAAAGCGTAAGAACTTCCGGTTTTGACGATTAAATTCGATTGTTCTTCAAAATTTTAAAAAGGTAAAAAAATTGTGAAAATTCAAAATGGCGGCTGCAAAATGGCGATTTCTCGAAACAATGTTTTTCAATCTAACTTCAAGCCCCGGGCTTGAACTAATAATCCGATTCCCTCCATCAAACAACTGTTTGAAAGGTTATCATTTTTTGTACGGCTTGAACTTAAAAATTGGGATTAATAAATTATTATTTTTAATTTTTGAACACGGTTCAATTGAAAAAAGTAGCGAAAAATTAAACTTTTCAGTTCAAATGATCACTTTGCAATGAGTTTAAGTTTGATTTGTCTGAAGTTTAGTTTAAGCCATAGACATTTTCATTATCTCTCAGAAATGATGACAAGATTTGATTTCTGTCCACTACAAGAGGCCACAGGCTTGAAGTTGCCGCCCCATGTTTTGCGCGCAGAGACTTACGGAAATCGCCATTTTATAGCCGCCACACAGTGGGACGAAATAAAAAAAAGTGGGACATGAGTATTTGGGGCGAAACTATTAGGTATAGCCCATTGATGTCTTCTACAATGTTTCTCAACCTTTTGAGTACTTTTTTTGTGTAAACAAATTTGATTTAAGGGGTGTATACACCTAGATAAAAAAAAATCTAGTTTAAATCGATAACCATGTATTAAAACATTGTAGATTAGGTCATTTCATGAATCTTTGTGGCAGATAAATCTCTTAACTGAACGAAGTTGTGAGGTGAAAATGGAATGAAAAATGTAATACCCCCTTAAAACTGGCGTAACAAGCGCATGAGGGATAGAGACTACCATACATACAAACATACATAAAATTGCAACTTTGAAGAACATTGACAAGATGTGAAAATTCAAATTCACTCTCATTTCGTCTCTACCGGGAATCATCTGTCGCCGACTATGCTAGATGAAAAAGGTGTGGTCCATCCACGATTTGAACTGTACTTGCACTCCATCTGATTCAATGACACACAAAAAATCGAAAGTGAATGTTCGCCGCAAGTCATGCTCATAGTCCATTCCGGTACAACATTGTAGATAAATGCAGCAGCACATTAGACTTGATTCCAAGGAACACGGGGGGTTCAATATGGAACTCATGTAGTTGACTGTGCATCGAGAGGGTCCATAAAAATATCGATTTATTGCAGAAGGTTTGACACCAAGTCCATTGCGAGGGGACCGTTGGTCAATGCTTCACCTGAGAAATCATTACAACTGGGAACGAAAGTTTCGAAAGAGATCTTGTGAAAAATACACCTAAGATTGTTAAGTTTGTGGAAATTTTATGGTTTAGTTTTCAGTTCATTCTCGCCAAATTTAGACTAAAATAAAGGTCGTGTTTCTAGAACAACAGAAAACCTTTTTTTAAACAAAAATGTTGTGAATTAATCGAAACTCCTTTGCTTGCTTCCCACCAAAGTCTCCATGACCAGCGGTCGACCAATCCAGTTCTCGCAAAATGTCATACATCTGGGTCCTAAATAGTCACGACGTTGACTTGCGGGAAATGAAGTGTACCGTTCAAATTGTGGCACAACAGCGGTGGAGGGAGGGGTGGTATTGCATGGCGCAGAACTTTCGGCTCCTGCGCCCTCACATGCAGTCGGTAGGGTGCACTGTACCAGATTACACGATCGGCAGCACCCGTCCGGGGACCAACCCACGTTCGCGAGGCGTTGTACTTTTGCTCTTTTCGCTTGCTACACGGCTACCGACGACCGCGCGCAGCCGTTGTTCTAGATCCGAGCCCGGGAAGTCGTCTGGCGCAAAGCTCGAGAAATGTGAGATGTCAAGAGCGACTCCCCTTTTCAACAACGCCACCATCCTTCACGAGCGAGCCTTTGAATAATGAATTAATTTCTGTTCCGCTGGTACTGATCCAAGTAGCCGGCCACCGAGCGACCGATGTGAGGAAAATTAATTTCAACAAGGAAGAAAATACCACCTTTGGTTTGCGGCGATTAGCTTCTGCCGCTGCTGCGCTTACCACCAACGTAGGCCGGTGTGTTTGTGTGTGTATGTAACTGTCAAATGTCATCGATTATGAGTCCGGTGGACACATCTGTTTTGTTTACGTTATTGCTGCCGCTCGCAAACTGGTTCCTTGGCTCGGTCGGCTTAGGAAAATTGAAAAATAGCACCCAACGAGTCGTGAGTTGCTCACAGGCTTAGAAGCAGCATGATCGAAACGGTATCAAGAGTGCTCCGTCCCGACTTTTCTACGAACGAAACGAAACGGCTTATGAATCGCTTTGTTGTCATGCTGTCAGCTTTCCCCGCTGCTACGCGTTATTTCCATCAGCTGCAAGCATGCGTGCGGCTACAATTTAAGAACGGTAGCCGCAATACTCAGCTTGTAGGTACCACATTCCAAACTCCACGGGCCGCGTGAGTAAATTGAAAATAGTTACAGCAGCCAGTCAGTGTGATCATCTATTCTGAAGAAAAATGCCTTCGCAAATAGATCTACTACAGTAGTGGGACGTTACATAACCAGACTCGGAGTTAAGCGTGCTAAATGCTCCTTTTCGCCTGTTAATTCGCTACTAAAAGGCACCATCAGGTACCTACCTTGCCTATTATAAGTGCCGACTTTTAGTAAAACCCGGGTAGGCAGTTGCGGGAGGGGAAAAATCCATAAAGCGCTCTTTATAGAGGCGGAATGCAACGACCAGTGTTAGTAGTTAGTAGAAGAGTGGTCGAGCCGCTCTCGATGACGGTAGGACACGTTTAATTTTCCTCCACTTTGGATGGTTTGAACAACGGCCACGACAACTGCGACGACGAAGACTTGGTGACCTTTCCGCTCAATCGGTTCCCGTCGATCGGACATGGCGCGTACGAGCTGAATAATGCATGTAGATTTTGTTTCGCCCCGCGTGCGCCATTGTTGGGCCGCACTGCTCAGACTGACAAACCGGGTTTCGGTGGGTTGGGTTGGAAAAATACATTAGGGGGTTGAGTGAAAAATTGCTATTCGTGCAAGAAAAGTAAGAGTTTGGATTGTTGTCATGCAAAACTTTTTTTTTTCTTAGTGTGGAACATTCGATTGTGTATTTTCATATCATCCAATAGGGCTCTTTAGGGGTACTGGTATACCTCGAAAATCTGTACATGGGACTTAGGGACAATTCAACAAACACATTATCAATACGTACAAAAAAGTTTCCTCTATCTAAAGAGTGAGCTGATAATTATTGCAACACTCAAGATTGATGGGTCTTCTTCTTCTTCATGGCTTTTTGGCGCTCATTAAACGAGCTTGTGCCTGCTTTTCAACTTAGTAGTCTAAACGCACTTCCACAGTTATTAATTGAGAGCTTGCTTTGCCAACACCCATGCATGAATTTGTATATTGTATGGTGAGGAAGATTATGCTCTATGCCAATAGAGTAATAACATATCATTTCTAGGCATCAGTTTTAATATTAAAAAATGGATTGATTTTCAACATCAGGTTAGGGGTCCACTCTTTAGGGGGGGGGGGGGGGAGGGGGGTATCAAATTTGTGACAATATGTGACAGGGGGGGGGGGGAGGTGGGTTATAAAAATGTGACATCCAACAATTTTGCATTTGGTAATCTAAATTTGCCAGCGTTAATACGAAAACAAGGCGTGGAAAAGTTTGAGTGTACGGTAAATGAAAATACACATTTTACTTAGTTGTTTGAGTGCATAAAATTTATTTACTGCTGTCATACATGTTCTTATCGTCAATGAGCACGAACCGCACGAGCTGTGCTACATTCTGAAACTTCGTCGAAGTTTGATTTTGTTGAAAATCCTATTGTGTTGTATTTTGTCGTGCATACCCGCTGTGCAATTAACAAGCCAACCGTGGTGTGGTAATACTGGCAAGATATAAAAAACGAATCCTATTGTGAAGAACTTTTCAAATCGAAAATCAGCACCTTGAAAACGGAAGCTTCGAAACCGAAAGATATACTAAAGGTTTTTAAGCCAGCAGACCTTCTGTTGCGTATGTTTTTCGTCTAATGTAACTGTATATTCTTCAATATTTGTGCTGAACTGTAGATATCAACTTTAAGTTAACATTATTTTAAAGAAATTCAACTTTTACTTACAATTTTAATGTGTTTTAATTAATAATAGAATTTAAGCTATCTGATCTTAATTTTAACGTGTTTGTAATGTTACTTTGTGGTCGCTTTTATTCGCTAGAGGTATTGTGTAGACAGACAATCGAAACAACTGTCAAAGTTTTGTGGTAGCGTTAGTGCTCAAGGCGGTTGATTTCAAATCGACCCAGTTGGCTTTGGGATGGTACTGAACGACTTGGCCTCTGTCGCTGACAATGACCCATTAGCTTCTGCACAGTGGTACTTCCCACCATTTTGACCACTTTTGGCCAATCTTTTAAAAATTTTGGATGTCGTCCGCTGGTTTTATGAGTTTTCGAAGCTTTGCTTTGGTAAAAGACCAAAAAGTCTCGATTGGCCATGACTCCGTGCAGTTCGGCGGATTCATGTCTTTCGGCACGAAACATACATTTTGACTTTTGTACCATTCTAAAGTGTTCTTTGGGTAATGACATGATGCCAAATCAGGCCAAAACACTACTTGACTTTCGTGCTGCCTGATCATCGGCAATAATCGCTTCTAGAGACATTCCTTAACGTATTTCTGGGTGTTCATCGTCTCCGTTGTGATGTACGGACTAGATGTTTTACCACACTCGCATATTGCCTGCCAAACCATTACCTTCTTTCCGAATTTTTTGGTAAAAATTGCCTTCTCCGTTTCGGGGATGTCTTTGTCTTCGCTCACAGTATAGAATTGTGGTCCGGGAAGCGTTTTGTAATCTAGTTTCACATACGTTTCATCGTCCATTATTATACACCCAGAATTTCTACACAATAACGAATCGTAGAGTTTGCGGGCCCGTGGTTTCACGGACGCGGCCTGTTTTGGGTTCTTTTGGGGTTTTTATGCTTCCGGTATGTTTTCAGCCCAAGTCTTTCTTTGGCACGCATGACGTTACTCGACGAGGTCCCTAGTTTTTTCGCAACATCCCGAGCGGAAGTCGCTGGTTTTCGATTGTAGGCATCCCAGATCTTTTTATCGATATCCGGATTAACAGGACCGGATTTCCGACCACTCTTTGGCGCATCTTCAAACGTACATGGTTCTCTATATTTTCGATCTGCAGATCGTACCGCTCTAACGCTTATACTCTCTTCCTTGGCCAATTTTCTTAAGGAGAGTCCGCTCACAGTGCGCCATTTGTGCACGATACTTTATCGGTGTTCCGGAGTAAGACCGCGCATTTTGATAGGTAACACAAAACTGAGCACTTTTTTATGCTTTGTCATTCAGAAATGTGCAAACAAAAGGACGCAGCCAAAACATGTTGAAATATTTCATTATATTCAAAATGACCGTTAAAATAAGGTGTGCTTATACTTTCTGGAATAGTCGTTAGTTGCTGAAGACGTTGGTTGATCTTGGTCAGCATGGCGCGTCAGCTGTGCAGAGAGGTGAGGCTATGAATTTGGAGTAACATGTACATTTTTTATAGCAACAACAGCATTGTTTAAAATAAGTACGTACGCGAACAATCTTTTCAGTTAGCATATTCTATTTTGAAAATAACAAAAGTATCATAAATCTTGAAATCTTGATTTTATAGAATATGGGACAGTGCTTAAGGATGGGGAGATTGCGGTCAGGAAGAACCTGCTACTTTAAAAAAGTTTATAATTAAGGAATCGAAAAGTGCTTGAAATTTTCTTCGCAATAAAAAATATGATCAAGCAATATGTGCAACACTTAATGCACACAATTTTAAACGTTGAGAGAAACGGTCGGGAACTTTGAATAAAACACCATCCTTTGCGAAAAAAAAAATCAATCAATTTATTATCAACAAGAAATTATGATTTCAGTCCTGTATGGAAATTTCAAAATAGGGTAAAATTATGAAATTCGATAGCTGATCGTCTTAGGAAAACATTCTTGTGGTGGAAAGTGCTTTAAATTATCTCAGCAAGCTGAAAAATTATGCAATGGCAAATTTTTAACACAAAAGTTTCTAGGGCTCAGGAAAATCGAAAAACAACTTCGTCTATACCAAAATTGCCCACAAAATTGAAATATTGATTTTTTGAAACCCATGTCAAGGTGCGATCATTTCTTGATCTCCCAGTATGAAATATCAGAAGAATTTCGTTATTCATATTTGTCACAAAGTGTGACAGAGGGGGGAGGGGTTTAAAAACCTGAAATTTGATGGACGTCATTTTTGAATCACCCCTTATTGTGGTACATACAAGTTGATGTCTTATAGTGTCGATAGGACAGACTTAATATTTCATTTTTTCGCATTTTGATTTAGTTTTCGACAGTCGTGAAGCTGTGGAGAGTACAATTCTAAACGCTTGAGCTTACTTGAACAATTGAGGAAGAATGAACTGGCGCATTGTCGTGATGATAGAGCACAACTTTTTCGCACAATAACGCTGCATAGTATGCGTCTGTTATGATTTTACCTTTTTCAAGATAGTCGATGAATATTACACCTTGCGCATCGCAAAACACGGAGGCCTTAACCTTTCCCGCCGATTGTTGCGTTTTCGGGTGCTTCGAGTTTTTCGCCCGGTGAAACTCATTGTTTTGCCTGCTGCATGACTCCGGTGTATAGTGATGGCTCCAAGGTTCATCCATAGTTATGAATCGGCGCACAAACTCCTTCGGATTGCGTGTAAACTGGCTCAAATTCTCCTGAGAGGTTGTAACACGAATGCGTTTTTGGTCCATTGTAAGCAAACGCGTCACCCATTGCGCGCAGAGCTTCTTCGTATCCAAAACGGAATGCATGATGTTGACAACTTGTTCCATTGAAATACCTAAAGCCTTAGCTAGGTCTCTCAATTTCACGTTTGGATCCTCCAATACTATATCATGGATTTTATCGACGTTCTCTGTTGAAGTGACCTAATTTGGGCGTCCAAACGCGGTGCGTCAACAGTGCTAGTACGCTCACAACGAAAATCAGCAAACCACTTATGTCTGAAGCTATATGTGAATTTTATAGAAAATGGTTCACATTGGCGATTACCAACGCCATCTGGAGGAAATTAAAGGGACTTTTCAGGCAGCCTAGTAATTCGAGCCGATCTACAGATCTATAGTATAGAGAGTATGTTGAGTTCGATGTAGTTCCTAGTGGTGTTTATCGGAATAGTTGCTGGTGGCATATTATAAATATTTCATAAAATGATTCAATGTTGAATATAACCAGTAACTAAATAAAAGCCCGCTGTTTGCTGGCACGAGATGATTTCTCTATCACAGTCATCATTCTCTTATAATTAGTTGTTTAATGATGGTAATGTTCTCTTCAAATTTTAATCAGTGCTATAGTTTGGTAACGGGATGTAATGTTAGCCTAGCTCCTTGATTCGGCCTATGTACCAAATATGTCATTATTTCTTCGATAATCAACAAAATCATGTTGCTATCAGCATGACCGATTTATTTCAAAGCAATTGAGACATAATCAAACAATTTATAGTAGTTCATTTCCGCGTAGTTTTTGATTTCCTTGACTTTTTAGACATCATGACTTTACTGGTTAAGCTGAACAGATTATCTATACGATCTTCAAATGATCTAAATTTGCCGAAATTGAACCTGTAAACCGAATATTGCAGCAAAGATGTACAGAATATAGTCATATGTTATAAACTTACAGGTCACATTACTAAAATAACAATGATTTAATAAGCAAACGGTGGGCCCAATGTTTTTTGCTATGTTCCCAAATAAGGCCTGTTGTATGGAAAGCGTAGTAGATATGTTGTTATTGGTAACATTCACGATACAAATGTCTGAGTTCCGGTTAAATGTTGATCATATGGCTCATCTTAACACAAATTAAAGGAACAAAATCTGTGTAGAGTGAATTATAATGTTTCGATTGTCGAATGGCCGCTAAATCATATGCAAAACTCACTTAAGTGTTTTAAGCAGTTCGAGTATAGTTTGATTTGTGAAATTGTTTGTTGGGTAGAGCGAATACAGCTGGGAACGCCTTGAATCAGAAAATCAGGAGGAAACCCGTACGAAGACTGCATTTTATAGAAAATCAATCGAATAGGACGAACTTGCATCCATGATTAGACCCAATTTGGTACCCATAGACCATCATTACATCCATATCCCTCGAAAGTTTTTGACTTTATAAAACGAGTTATGTAGCTTTTTGTGATACATTCTACCAGATGCCTTATTGAACATATCTAAGGAAGTGTATAGCTAGTTAAATTTTGTTTCCAGCTCAAATACTTTATGAGTAACAATGAAAAATGTAATCGATTGTTGCATATTAGGCTGAGTCAAGGGACACATACCCTATGTGTCTGAATCGCTCAAGCATTCAAAGGAGCAGCAATCAGAGCGTCCACCCAAGCAGTCAAGAACCACTGCCGAGAGAGCTCGCTGTTATCGGGCAAAAAGAAAAGCGGCCGAAGGTAATGCGTCGACTACTGGTTGGGACGCTGGAGAAGGTCCTTTAACTCGAGCTGGGAAATCCTAAATTATTTTCGTCAAGCAAATTGCAAACTTTCCAACGAAGAGTGTGTACAAACTACCACTAGAAACCATTACAAGCTATCAGTGGTACATGAGCGCGATCCAACACGTTACTTTTGCCTGTTGAGGTGGCGGATTCGTCCGTGCCTTGACATACCCCGCAGTGGATTGTTAGGCAAGAGTAACGTCCTTGGTTCGAGTACTACTTTACCCATGCCATTTCGCTCAATTTTCAATACTTTTATTCAATTTTCAACCTACCGTACACTGACGGAACCAGAGATCGAAATTCTCATTCGGCTGGGTGAACCATGCTCTCTCTCAAGCAGGCTGTCGATGAGTAGCGAACCGTTGACATTTTCATCTCGCCGATCTCTCTCCAAAATTCAACGAAAATATTTTCTCATGTCACATTTTTCACTGAAAACATACTACCTAGATCGTATAGATCGTATACGAGGAGCAAAGCTCAAAAATAAGGCCAAGCCGGTGCACGCTGATACCGCCATGCCCCATCATTATAGAATTATAATGTCAGAATAAAACAAGCATGAAGACTGGTGCATTTTCAGGTGTCAAAGAGTAAGTGAAAAATAATTATCGGCATCTAGGATTCACTGAAAAAGAAACGAATTATCAGCTCTCCATAAATTATAAATTAAACCGCTCAGAAAAACCCAAACAATTTGAGTTATCAGTCCAAACTCAAGTTTCTCATATCTACTAAAACCGCTCAGAGTCTCTGTAGACACAAATACTTGATATCATTGTTAAACAGCCACTCAGAGCTGTACAGAGCTACTCAGACCTCATAATCGCTTAGTATAAAACTGTTGAAAAGCAACTCATAGCTGGTAGAGCCACCAGCTGTGTAGAGCTCCTGTGACCACTGGAGATTCTTCTCTAAACACAAGTCTATGATACACTATTAACAGCCACTCAGAGCCGTTGTTGCTTCTAGTATAAAACTGTTGAACACCAACTCAGAGGTGTACAAAGCCACCAGAGCTTAGTCTACAGCAACTCAGAACTGTGTAGACTACGTAGCTTAGAAATGCTTCGTGTGAACTACTTAGAGAAGCTAAACAATGTGAGTTATCAGCCCACAGCATCAAGTTTCTCGAAGCTCTCAAGACTGCTCAAAGTCTCTTCAAAACGCAAGTGCTTGATATCACTATCGAACAGCCACTCAGAGTTCATTATTTCTTAATGTGAAACTGCTGAAAAGCAACTCAGATCAGTATAAAGCCACTCAGAGCTCATTATTTCGTAATGTTAAACTTTTGAACAGCAATTCAGAGTGTAAAGCTAATTACAAACCGTACAGAGAAACTTAAACGTAGTGAGTTATCAGTCCACAGAGTAAAGTTTTTGTCAAGCTTCCGCGAGCACTCAGAGTCTCTTGTAAACACAAGTCCAATATACCACTATTGAACAGCCACTCAGAGCTCTATAGAGCGACTCAGGGCTTGTTTTCACTTCTAGTATAAAACTGTTGAACAGCAACTCAGAGCTGTACAAAGCCACTCAAAGCTCAGTCACAAACAACAATTCAGAGCTATGTAGTGCTACCCAGAGCTTATAAATGCGTCATCTTAACTGCTTAGGGAAACTAATAATATGGAACGAGTTTGGTATCTCCTGATTTTTTTGTCTTCAACCCAAACAAACTGGGTAAACTGTGAACAGTTTGGGACGCAGTAGCCAAAACTAACGGTGTGACACTGAATTCAATGTTGTTGGCTGGGCTAGACAAACTGACGCCCCTTTTGTCTGTACTCATCCGGCTTCGTCATAGTGGGAATGCGTGGTGATATACGAGAGATGTTTCACCAGGTGTGGATTGCGATTGAAGATCAGAACTGTCTACGGTTTCTTGGTAAGAAAAGCCCACGGATGCCGAACCCACTACCTTCGTTATACAGGAGATGACATTTGGGGCTTGTTGTGCACCCAGTTACACCCAGTATGCATAAACTTGAACACTGGAAAATATGCAGGACCATACCCAAGAATCATTACGAGTACGACATGTTAGCGAGCACGGAGCGAGGAACGAGGTGATTCAGCTAGCTTGAGAAGTTCAGCACGTTCAAGCTCAAGCCGTAGTCGAGATGCGTAACTGGATCTCTAACACTCTTACGGTTCTCGCTTTCTTACAGATGGAAAGGTCGATCTGAGCGTAAATTTAGGAGCGGAAATAGCGATAGAAAAGATTCTGGGCATGTGATGGTGCATAGCAACCGGAAAAGTTCTTCGAATCCTCGGAAATTTCGCATTAAAAAGAACTAAAAGTTTAATTCAACTTACGTAACAGCGCCAGGTTCCCCACCTTCTGCGCCATTGTCATGATTTCACCGAACTCGTCACTGGCCGATTCCATGTTGGAAAGCTTCCAACATCCGGACCTCGTTTATGTTACGCGCTATCACCAGTAAAATTTTCACAAGACTGATTTTTACGATCAATGCCTACTCTTTGTGGTACTCCTAGCAACGTAAAGTTTGTGAAACCACGTAACACAGTGGGAAAGGACACTAGAGGGGTCATACAAATCTAATCAACTAATGTTCACGAAAAGGGGTAAATAATATAAACTTCTTACAATATGACAGTCTTTTCTGTAAAGTAGCATACTCTTTTCCTAGATTTTGCTATGGTATGATTGATTAAATACATAGTACATGCTATGTACAAAAAAAATAAATAAATAAATAAATCACGACAATAACCTAGAAAGTTTGAAACTTGAGCAAAGTTGTTCACAATTTCAAGGGGGGGGGGGGGGATTCTCGGAAGTGGGGAGTATGGTTCGGAATTCAGTCACTAAGTGGCGCTAGTTGGCATGAGAAAGAAAGTATTTTTGAACGAGTGTGGTCCCAACCACCACGAGTGCTCCGAACCTTCAGTGAAGTTGATCATAAAGTTAAAGTTTTCGGAAGGTGAAAAGTATGGTTCGTAATTTGCTCACTTCGTGGCGCTAGTGGAAAAACATGAGAAGCTTGGAATTACTTTGATATGAAATTAATCAGCCAATAAGGAAGCATTTCAAGGAATTCGCTATGAAAAGACTAGAGTAACATAAATATGAAGTGAGTCAATCTTGAATCACTTAAAAACTGAGTTATTTAGTCCTTAAGAATCAGTCCTGAAATGCTTAAAATTATTTGAGTGAGAGATTGGATTGACAGTAGTCCAAAAATGGTTGGAATCCCCTCACTACGAAGTGAATCATGCCTGTAAAATATGCGATCATATGAATATGGTGTGAGTCAATCCGGAATCACTTGAATATAAAAACAGTCTGTCCTGGAAAATTTGATATCGACTCTGATGAGTCACTTTAATCACTTAAAATTCAAACCTCAAACGTGTGGAACAACCTAAAAAAAAAAGTGATAAATGCTTAAATTTTGTAAATTACTCAAATATGAGGTCAATCGATATTGAATAATTTAGTAGAGAGTTTTGATACCTTCCTTAGCTCAGTCGGTAGACACTGCTTTTATTCAAAACCATGCTGGGGACAAGTTCACAAATTTCTCGACTTTCTATTGAAATTTCAACTGATAACTGTGGAAATGTTTCTAGAATCCTTGATCTAAAATGTTGAGAGCAGGAAAAAGGTCATTCAAAGAGCGTAAAAGCCAACAGGAAGAAGAACAAAGTGAAGATTACACAGAAATCCAATAAGCGATTGGCTGGAAATGCGTTGCTTGAAGAAGGCGGCATGAACTTTGTCAGGTCCAGGCTTGAATGAAGAATCCAGTTCAAAAATCGCTGGAACTGGAACATTACTGGCTGCTCGAAAAATGTGATCGTGAGGTAAATTCTCATCAGCAAACACACTGACAAACTCAACAGAAAACAAATCAAAAATCTCCTAAGTAAATGAAAGGTGAGGCACTTTTCGCTGTTCGTTGACGTATTTCCAGAAAGTTGTCGCATGCGATCGACAACCCCACATATGAACCATTTTCCGCAACTTGCCAAAAGTTTTCAACCAATGCTACCAACATTCAAACAACACGAGTCTGTTGCAAAACAACGCTAATAAGAAGTTATCAAATGAAATCAAGGCGTAGGCGAAACCGAAAGCAGTAAACCACATGCCACACACAACCAAAATCCTGCCCTATTATCTGCAAAAATTTAGCCACATGGTGCTGAATATGGGGGTTCGCACGACAAAACAATCAGGCCAGCATGCAAGCCTCGTGCCTGGAAAAAATCCATTTACCAAAACCCATAACCTCTCATTAGCCCATAATCGGCAATGCCGTTCGGAGCCACTTTTTATCTCCGTATTTTTTCGTACCTCCTGAAAACAATCACAACGATGACGATGATAACCATGTCTGCCACAATCAGAGCATCAAGAAAGAAAAGATTCACAATGGAATTAAAATAACATCAATAATAAATGCCCGTTTCAACAGAAATCTACCCTCCCAGATTGACAGCTAACCCAATATACAGGCGGAAATCTCGTGTCACTGCAAGGCTGTTATCAATTTGCCAGAAAATCCCGAGGAAAGCGAAAACAAAACCCTCGCTTCGAACGACCATTCCGCACAAATGGAAGCCCCTGAGCCTGTTAATCGGATGATCGCTGAAATTTCCATTTCATCGTTTTTTTTTTGCGCCGAACAATGCAAATTGTAGGTATAGGAAGGTGGGCAGGTATAGAGATCTCGTCAATCTTGGCCGTTTTTGTTCGCCGAAGAAACGAAAAACAAACCAACGAGGTGAAAGGTCTCGGACGCGGCAGCGAACAGCGAGAGAATGGGAAACACGCGGGCCGAAAAGCGATCGCGAAAAGGTCGGATCACGTTCTGCGTTGAAGAAGAAAAAATGCGACACAGACGACCATATGGCACCGGCAGCCAGGCGTTGAAAACTCGTTTTTCGGTTTTGGAATGAAATCCAAGCAAGCCAAGCATATCGTTTTCGATTTCAATGAACGGCCGCGAGTGCGTCTTAGACCTGTGCGCCGATCTATTTTGAAGCGGCGGCGGAGTATATAGTATTTTCCAGCGGCGGCGGCGGCGGCATCGTGGATCGGCGCGGACATAAATTATCCCCTTAATATTTGCTCATGCTTATCCCTTTTAACTGTTTGGCTTTTACGTGCATTGTTAAGACTAAAGGATCACTCCAAGTCTTATATTTTGATAGAAAGCCCGGATATCCATAGTGTTATATGACTCAGGTCGATGAATTCACGTGCAACAGTGTGGGTCCAAGGTCTACGCTCCATACAAATATTCAAAAAATTGGCTACGTGGTTTCTGCACAGGCCCTAAGTGAGACACCCTGGCGCTGAAGTGAGCCTGTGCACGCTGCTATAATTCTTTTGTCTTTTTGACTTTTACTGTGAGCCGTGTTTTGGTGTTGTCTCACTCTTTCTCACAGGATGCTTGAAATCATGGCTCACAGTAAAAGTCAAACTTTTTATAGCGTGCACAGGCTCGTAGCCGGCATGACGTGTCGCAAGCAGGGATGCCATATTCACAGACATGTCTGTAAATTTGCAGACTTCACATTTTTATTGCAGATTTTTTTAACGATGCAGACATTTAGCAGACGTTTTATTAATGTTGCAGACATTAATTTTACAGAATTTGAAATATTTTTTTAAATATCAAATAAAGGTATTCTATGAAGTTCGGATTTAAAACGTACGCAGTACGCAATATAGTATTTAAACGCAGTGTACTCAATACGGTAAAAAGCTTTCTTGAAATATATCGTAGGTATCATTTAAAGTAGAGATCCTTGAAAACGGTGGGCCACTTGGAGACGCAATGGGCCCGGAGATAAGTATCGTATAGGCCCTTTCCGAGGGTAACATGGAGTCCCTACTTATGGTAGTGTTCAATCCCACGCGTGTTCAAACCCATGCGAAAAATTACTGTAAAAGCGTTGGTAATATTGGTCCTTTGCTATTAAATCACAACGAAAATAAATGTTCACAACAATACAAATCATATTTGAGAAACTTAGAGACTTCCTCGAAAACACAAATTCTCATATGGTCAGATAGAAACTTCTCAGAAGTATTGGGAGCCAGCAGTTCATGCAAGAAGAACCTTCAAAAATTCATTACCGAAGTTCAAGATTATACTTACCAGAATTTCAAGACAGAACTTCCCCAAGAATCAGGAGAGGACTTATCAGAGCCACGGGAAGAAGTGTAGGGGAGAAGGTTTTCTATTGGAGTTCATCCCAGAAATTCAAGATTGAACTTCCCACAAGTTCAGAAAAAAAACTTCCCCAAATTTCAAACGGGAGCTAACCAAGAAGGGCACTACCTATAATTTCTCAAAATACCAGGGAAAAAAATCCTCAGGACGATGCGTCAAAGAAGTTGAGGAAAGAACTTCTCTCATGTTCAGGAAATAACTTCCCAGAAATTCCGGAAAAAACTTTTCGAAATGTTAGTTGGAACTTCCTAGAAGTGCTTGGCAGCTTTTTCAAAGCTTAGAGGAAAACATTCTGCATTTCAGAATCTTTTTCAAAATTCTTCAGAGAGAAAAGAATGAAACTTCCTTCTAATTTGAGCACGAATTTCCCAATAGTTCCGGAACAAACATCCCCAAAGTTCTGGAGAAAACTTCCAAAAAGTTCAAAAGAGGACTTCCTGTAGGGTCAAGAAGGAATTTTTCAAAACAATTAGTAAAGGACTCCTCAGAAGTTCACAAGAGGACTTCTCAGAAGTTGCGAAGAGACCAAAAGTTTAGTTGGAACTACCAAGAAGTGCTAGAGAGTGCAAACATTCCAGCATTTCAGAATGAAAACTTCTCGAAGTTCACGAAATCTCAGAAGTTATGGTAGATTATTTTGATAAAATCAGGAAGAAACTTTCCAGAAGTATAGGGGGATCTTTCTAGTAGACGTTCTGGTAGATTCTTTTGTTAAAATCAGGAAGAAACTTTCCAGAAGTATAAGGGGATCTTTCTAGTAGTTCAAGCAGGAATTTTTCAGAAATTCAGGAACAAACTTCCCGAAGTTGAGGACAATACTCAGTTCAGAAGAGATTATTTTTGGGCAGTTCATAAAAGAACTTATCAGAAGTTTAGGAAGAAACTTCTAACAACTTCAGAAGATTTGCCAAAAAATTCTGGAGAGTACTTTTTCAAAGTTTTGCAGAAACTTTCCTCAAAGTTCAGGATGGGACTTATCAGAAGTTCAGAAAGTAACTAAGTTCAGGAAAAAATTATCAAATATTTCTGAAAGGTAAAGTCGGGTTCTTAAATGTCAATTTCGAAGAAAATAAGGAGTGACTGCCAAGAAGTTCATAAGGAATTTTGCCTGAAGTTCAGGAGAAAACTTCCCACAATTCCTGAAATTTAAGAGAAAATCACTGACTAACCGAAGAAGCAGTCTATAAAAAAATTATTCATATGACCATAATGATATTGATGATCATGAGTGATGATGACACCATATTCAAATATGGTACACACCATCAATGGTTATTGATGAATCAATAAAAAGTCTGATGAATTTATCAAATGAAAACTAAATTTTGATTTTAAAATACAAAACTGGAAACAGCGTCACAGGGGGAAAAAAAACTATAGAAAATTGTGTCATCTATGTGAATGCTTCAAGCTTCAGTGTCACTTTATAAATATGAAACAATAGTGTAAGGTTGCATACAATCCAAGAAATAGATGCAGATATGTCAAGGGTAAGTCGCTTGGAACAGAGTGTCCTCCACGATGTCTTACATACTAGACGAACATGTTTCCTAACAGCGGCACTTCGATTTTCAATCCATACCACTGAGGCACACTTTTGACAGATGAGCTTATAGAAATATGAAACCAGCAACCTTGCCAATGTGCATTGCCTGGTTGCCAGGTTCAGCAGAAAATAACAATTTGGGCTTTCACTTTTTTTAAACACTATTTAAAAAAAAAATTTTTTTGAGCGTATTAGTAGAACGATTGTGATTAGGAAACTAGGAGAATTTGGGCTGTCAAACACATCGGCACCTTCGGCACATTACGGGAACTCCCAGAACATTGCAACCCTTGTTGACACACTAAAAAACAATAGCACAGGAGAGAAGTGTGCTGAGCGATCCACCCCTTGAGGTATGTTTACATAATCACACAAATAGCGATAATGACATAACTCGTTCTCTTATTTCGTCTTTTCGTTGAAAGAAGTCTAATTTTCTAAAAAAAAATTAAAAGGCTTTTATAGACATTCCCAGACATTTCAAATTTTAGTCACAGACATTTGAAAAAAAAATCTGGCATCCCTGGCCGCAAGGGCTTAGTAGGGATTCTTTGTCCTGAAGCTGAGAGTTTAGTTTTAATATCTTAAATCTAAAAATCTAAACATCTAATAATCTAAAAGTTTTAAAATCTAAAAATCTAAAAATCTAAAAATATAAAAATATATTTGGATTTTTAGATTTTTAATCCAAATATCTAAAAATCTTAAAATATAAAATTCTAAAAATCTATTTTTTTAGATCTATGAAATGAGTCTAAATATCTAAAAATCAAAAATCTAAATATCTTAAAATCTAAAAATCGATAATCTAAAAATTTAAAATGTAAAAACCTAAAAATCTAAACATTTCAAAATCTTAAAGTTTAAAAATTCTAAAATCTGAATATCATAATATCTTAATATCTAAATATCTAAAAATATAAAAACCTACAAATCCAAATATCTCAAAATCTACAAATTTGAAAATCTTATATCCTAAATATCTAAAAATTAAAAAATCTAAAAATCTAAAAATCTAAAAATCTGAAAATCGGAAAATCTTAAAACCTGAAAATCTAAAAATCTAATAACCAAAACATCTCTATTTTTTTTTTTCAGTTCTATGAAATGAGTCTAAGTATCTAAAAATCAAAAATCTAAAAATCTAAAAATCTTTATATCTAAAAATCTAAGAATCTTAAATGTAAAAACCTTAAAATCTTAACATTTAAAAATCTTAAAGTCTTGAATTTTTAATATCTATATATAACTAGCTGACCCGGCGAACTTTGTTCCGCTTTAACCGATTTTAGGATTCAAATGATTCTGAACATTCATGATTTAATTTTATATTTAAGTGATTTAAAGTCAGGCTTAACTTGTTTGTCACCTAATTTTTTTTTATCTTTCATTCGCGACCGATAACAGATTACGAAACTTGAATTTTTGATATTGATTGAATGAAACACTATTCGAATTTGTTTAAATTTATATGTTTTATTTACATGCTTGTACCGGTTGACAGAATCTTGCGCCAGCTCAATTAAGTGCTTTGTGGTAGACTTCATTCTTTGTTCCATTATCCGGCGCGTAAATAAACAAAGATTAATAAACAACAATGCCAGAAGCATGATCATTCGAGGTTAATCACTTTCAAAGATTGACTTTGTGATTTATTAATTGTCATGGCGAATTAAAAGTGAAACGGAAATTGTATTCGTTTGAACTCAACAGGTAAATCGTTTGATATAAGTGGAATTCTTGGAATGAGCACTTCCTCGCCCTTGAATTTGCCTTTGAGTATCATTGCTTGAATGACATTATTCTTGAGTTGCTTAACGACCAATCTTGTTCCATTACACAATTTCGGTTGATTGAGATTCTGGAGCATGATGATAACAGATCCAATTTTCAATCGTAAATTATATGGTGGTAGTCCTGGTAAATTCAATGAATTCAGGAATTTTGTTGGATAATGGGTTACTACGTTCAGATTAGTCACATAATCAATTAAGTTGAATGAATGTAATTGTCCAGGAATTACATTTTGAATTATGAAATTGAAATCCCCGCATACATATTTTTTGCACGTGCAATCGTGGTTCTCATAATTCTGGATGACATTCGGCAGACATTCGGCGGGAACGAAATCAATCCATTGCCAATCGCCAACAATTGATTCGAAAAAATCTCGGCACACGGATCGTTTTGCAAGGTAACTCAGATATTTCTCGTCAACTGTAGCTTCTTTATATATCGCCCAAAACGAAAGCTTAAGGCTTGTGAAATGACAGGTAGTGTTTGTCTAAAATCACCTGGCAACAGAATCATTGCGCCTCCAAAAGGTCTCGTGTTACTGCGCAGATCTGCATAGTTCGATCGAGTGCCTCCAATGCTCGTTTGTCTGCTTTTGTGCATTCACCCTAGATGATGATCTTACAATACTGCAAGACTTTCGTCCTTGCCGAATTCCTCGAAATGTTGCATGTCGATTCGTCTGTCAGTTGGAGATTCAACGGTAGCTTCAACGCAGATTAAGCCGTTCGACCGCCTTCCAACAATGTGGCTGCAATCCCTGAAGAAGCAACCGCCAATAATAATGAAATAAGGTACTTTTTGCAAGTTCCGCCAGGTACATTGATGACGAACAAGGCTCCATTTCAGTCGTCAATCGCTTTCATCAAAGTGTCGTATACGTCCTCTTGCTGAGGAGTCACTGCCCCACATGAGTAAACACATGTATTCGACCAAGATCAGCGCCTCGTTGCGCATCTCTTTGTTAATTTCCAGATCGTAATTCACAGTGGTTGTGTAAGCTCGATATCATCAACCATGTCATCCTTGTATTTGTTCCACAATTCGACTACATTTGATGGAAAACATGCCGAGATGATGATCGCAAACAGGGTACAAATTTGATTGCAGGTACAGTAACAATGGCATTGGTATGTGTTGTATCCCAATGTGTGTCGTTTTTTACCCTTCTTACATCAATAGAAGGGTATTAAGATCGCTTGAAAACTCGACTTTTATCCGAGGCCCACAGGGCCGAGTGTCATATACCATTCGACTCAGCTCGACGAACTGAGCACATGTCTGTGTGTATGTATGTGTGTGTGTGTGTGTGTGTGTATGTGTGTGTGTATGTGTGTGTGCGTTACAAATAATGTCACATCGGTTTCTCAGCCATCTGTGAACCGATTTCAGTTCTGTTGACGGCAAATGGAAGCTACAACATTCCCATAGAACGCTATTGATTTTTTTTCATTCGGACATTTCGTTACGAAGATATGAACGAAACAGTACTTGAAGGCCTATTATAATAGTAATCAAACAGTTTAGTCTCCGATTACATACTGAGCTATTTGTGTACCGATTTTAGTTTTGTTGGTGTCAAATCAAAGCTATGATATTTCCAAATAACTGGTCAAAATTTCATTATGATTGGATAATTCTTCATGGAGATATGACCAAAACAATACCTGAGAGCACATAATTGTGAGATGACAATATACTCGTTGCAGTGCAAAACCGAACAAGACCAATCACACCAATCGATGCCGCTTGCATTCTATTGTGTCGTATCTGGAGCGTTGTATAGCACATACAGCGGACTAGCCACACTATGCTACTGTATAGAATTAGAGCAGCATCGATTGGCTCGAGTGGCTGGTTTTCAACTGCAACGAGTATATTCGAAAATTACACAAAGTCTCCATTTACTATTTTCAACGAATATGTACTTATTTAAGCATCTTGAATCCATATCGATAATCAAAATTGAAGCTCAGGATTGAAGCTTTGTTAACGCCAAATTAAAGTTATAAAATTTCCAAATAAGTGTTCAAAATTTCATTATGTTAACTTCCCTTTTTTACCCTTCTTACATCAATAGAAGGGTATTAAGATCGCTTGAAAACTCGACTTTTTATCCGAGGCCCACAGGGCCGAGTGTCATATACCATTCGACTCAGCTCGACGAACTGAGCACATGTCTGTGTGTATGTATGTGTGTGTGTGTGTGTGTGTGTGTGTGTGTGTGTGTGTGTGTGTGTGTGTGTGTGTGTGTGTGTGTGTGTGTATGTGTGTGTGTGCGTTACAAATAATGTCACATCGGTTTCTCAGCCATCTGTGAACCGATTTCAGTTCTGTTGACGGCAAATGGAAGCTACAACATTCCCATAGAACGCTATTGATTTTTTTTCATTCGGACATTTCGTTACGAAGATATGAACGAAACAGTACTTGAAGGCCTATTATAATAGTAATCAAACAGTTTAGTCTCCGATTACATACTGAGCTATTTGTGTACCGATTTTAGTTTTGTTGGTGCCAAATCAAAGCTATGATATTTCCAAATAACTGGTCAAAATTTCATTATGATTGGATAATTCTTCATGGAGATATGACAAAAACAATACCTGAGAGCACATAATTGTGAGATGACAATATACTCGTTGCAGTGCAAAACCGAACAAGACCAATCACACCAATCGATGCCGCTTGCATTCTATTGTGTCGCATCTGGAGCGTTGTATAGCACATACAGCGGACTAGCCACACTATGCTACTGTATAGAATTAGAGCAGCATCGATTGGCTCGAGTGGCTGGTTTTCAACTGCAACGACTATATTCGAAAAATACACAAAGTCTCCATTTACTTTTTTCAACGAATATGTACTTATTAAGCATCTTGAATCCATATCGATAATCAAAATTGACGTTTAGGATTGTGTAATATTTCATTTTATGGACTGATTATATAAAATTTCTAATATTTATGTAATTTCCCCTCTTATATAACTAACATACACAGGTCATTAAAGACTATTAATTATAATATTTTAATTTTTATTCAATCCTGAACAATACGTTAAGGATTGACAAATAGTTCATTTTATCAACTGAATGTATGGCATATTGAATGTTTCTGAATCTTCTTGGAATTTCTGATGAAAATATGTATCCAGTACAATATTGCCCACATTTGAGTTTGTAATTCTGGTGAAATGTAAGAAGGGTTTAGTCTCACCATCGGTGGATTAATGCGGGTTTTTACAATTGCAACCGCTGACAGGCCTCTCGACATGTCGCACAGATCACCCACAGTCCGAAACGACTCAAACGAAGTTGGACCACGAACATTAACCAAAAGCAGAATAATAAGGACACCTGTCAACTCCGCTGTATGTCAAGGATAACTCGATCAAAACGAAAAAATACCATACATAATGTATTGAAAATCTATCATTTCGAAGTTTTCATTTTGCCCATAAATTTGTCCAACTTTCTCTTTCTATAAATGTTCCTTGAGCGTAGCCGAACAAAACAAAAAAAAAACAACTCAAATCGGGCGATCCGTTCTCGAGTTATGCGCGGTCTTACGTATGCCACTTTGTTTTATATATATAGATAATATCTAAATATCTAAATATCTAAGCATATAAAGACCTACAAATCATAATATCTTAAAATCTACAAATTTAAAAATCTTATTGCCTTAATTCTAAAAATTTAAAAATCTAAAATCTAAAAATCTAAAAATCTAAAAATCTAAAAATCTAAAAATCTAAAAATCTAAAAATCTAAAAATCTAAAAATCTAAAAATCTAAAAATCTAAAAATCTAAAAATCTAAAAATCTAAAAATCTAAAAATCTAAAAATCTAAAAATCTAAAAATCTAAAAACCTAAAAATCTAAAAATCTAAATATCTAAAAATTTAAAAATTCTAAAATCTTGAACTCTAAAAATCTACACATCAAAAAATCTAAAAATCTAAAAATCTAAGAATCTAAAAATATAAATATATAAAAATATAAGAATACAAGAGTATAAAAATCTAAGAATCCTAAAATCTTAAAATCTTGAAATCTCAAAATCTTAGAATCTTAATATCTAAAAAATTATAAATCTAAAACTTAAAAATATTTAAATATAAATATCTAAATATCTAAACACTCTGTGATTTTGAACTCGGCAACAACATTCTTCTATTTACACTTTGTTTATCTTCTGGCAAAATATGGCTACAATCGGTTTTTAAAAAAACCTTAACAATAATAGAAGAAAATTCGCCAGAGCCGTCATTTCCCTTATATAAAAATCTGAGAATAAAAATAAACAAGTATCTAATTTTAGGTTTAAAAAATTGAAGAAACTTAAAGTATCAAAACCTTAATAAATAAACAATAAAAAAACCCAAATTGCTACAGAAATCATACATTCAGGATCTCAAATATTCAAAAATAAATCAAATATAAAAAAGTTCAAACTAAGAACAGTGAAATATACCGAACTATCAACAGTACTACAATCACGTGTCCACTACTCACTAATTCACCGGTTATTTCAGTTGTTAGCCAAGTTATTTGATTCGGGATTTGTCATGTTCAAATAAAAAAAAAATGTTTTTCAGACAGTGATGCACAGTGGGCAAAAATGGATGAAAAATCCCATTAATTTAGACGGCGCAAGGCAGGAGTCCTGAAAAATAGCTTATCTTATGGGAAAAAATGCGGGAAATCCAATGGTGTTGGTTTCATTCAGGGTTGTCTACAGTAAGTGTCCCATTTTGCCCATTTCTCCGCTCCCTTTGGATGCAAACTAGAATTATTACCCAAAAACTAAACTTGGTGCTACTATATTGAAGCCAAATGCACTGTAAATTTGCAAAATAAGCAGAAGAACTTAAGGAAACAAATTTTACTGTGATCGGATGCCAGTAAGTGGTCCATTTTACCCGATTTTCCCTCACACATGCATAAACTCATATACTATGTGGTTCGGAAGATTGGCGCCAGTAATATTGCTTTCACTTGCACTGTACTTATGTAAAAATGTCCGAAAAATCGAATGGTGATAGTTTCGCTTAGGGTTGACCACAGTAAATTGTCCATTTTACCCGAATTCCCCTTATAATTTACTAATCTAGTTTATATCATGCTGTTCTGAAGATCGGCGCTAGTAATATTGATCTCACTTGCACTGTACGTATGTAGAATTGTTCGGAAAATCGAGTGATGATGGTTTCGTTTAAGATTGGCCTCAGTAAATTTTCCATTTAATCCGTTTTCCCCCCATAATTTAATTACCTCATATACCATGCTGTTTTGAAGATCGGCGCTAGTAATATTGCTCTTACTTGCACTGTTCTTACGTAAAAATGTCCGAAAAATCGTATGGTGATAGTTTTGTTTAGGTTTGACCACAATAAATTGTCCATTTTACCTGAATTCCCCTCATAATTTAATAATATCATTTAAATCATGCTGTTTTGATGATCGGCGCTAGTAATATTCCTAGCTGGCAAGCGTTAACAATGGCTTAGTCCACAAGTTTCTTGTAATTGAAAACTCACCTAATCAATCCACCACTGTCTTTCCGAAGAAGAAGAGTTCACCTATCTAGTAGAATTGAAGGCTTACATGGGTAGCCTTTGTGCGATGAGAATTTTACGGAAGAAGTCATTGTTTACGTTTGTCAGTTTGTTCATAGTGAAGAATCTTTGTCGATATATTAAATTTAATAAACATCCCTCATTTATACAGTCTTGATTATTCAATGCAAAAATCTGGTATGTCCAATCACTGTTAATTTACACTGATCGTTAGAGATTGTTTTTAAACTTTCTCACGCCTAACAAAATGCTGTCAAGTTGTGGAAATAAACTTTATTTGTTTTAGACTACGAGCGTTCAGACTACGTGCTATATGAATCACTTGATATAGCGAATCTTGATATGAGCCGTCAGATGCATTATTACCAGTGAACAATAGACGTACGAACATTGATATGAATCTAGTCTATATCAAGTGATATAGCTCGTAATCTGGATGACACATTACATTTTCTTTTATTTTTGACAAAATAATGTAATAACATTAAAAAAATTTACCGATTCGTTAAATATGGAGAAAATATGGAAGTTTGTAGGTTACCTTTGCCTAACCATATTTAATATATTACCTAAGCGTAGATAGATCATTACAGTATTCACTACAATATTTAGTTTGTTTCTCAATTATTGGTAGCCTAATACCTTGACCACTGGGATTTTAATTCCAGTGCATTTTAAATGGGGCAGGATTTTTTATTTTCCGTGTCAAAGTACGTCAATCTCAGCGCTTTGAAATTATATGAGAACAAAATGCGTGGACAAAATTCCCGAGGGGGAAGGCTACCTTAACCATTTTTGATTTCAGGAAAATCGGAGTTTTGAGTTTTTGTTTTACTTCGATTAGACAAACATCGTAAAACACTTTGCCAGGAAGCAGATGATGTGTAGATCAATTTTTGACATGTTTTAGTGCACCAACTTTTTTCCACACATCGTTGGTTCCATAACCATTGTTTGTGGTATCAATATGTACACTTTTGATGGAAATTTTCTCGACATTTAAGGCGAACATTGCATTATTTTTAAATTCAAACTCACTCGCGAAATTGCCAAAAGTTGAAACATGAAAATTTACACTGAAGTTTCTAGAACGAAACGACAAAGCTGGTCACTGTTTCACACGCACACCCTCTGGATGGCACATCTCATCGAGATGTCATAATTTATCATCAGTAATAGAGGCATGTTTCTGAAGGGCTACTAAACTTAACTGAAGGGGTGCATGTACGGTGAAAAATTTTACCGGCGCGGCTCAAATTGTCCGGCGGCGCGGGCAAAGAAAAACGCAGCGGCGCGCCGGTCGAAACTAGTGGCGGCGGCGGCGCTATAAAATCGTCGGCGTCGGCGCACAGATCTAGTGCGTCTTGAAGTTTTACGGGGAATAAGATGACAATGGTCATTGGCGACAACGACGACGACGATGATGATGGAAGAGATGAGTGTTGTGCAATGTTTTGAAGCGAAAGCATCGTAGGATGACGATCTTAACGAGAAAGAAGAAATAATTGAAATTGTCAATGTGCGGTTGAGGTCCGAAAAAGGGATGGCACATGATCGATTTCGGGGTCAATTTTCCGCATCTGACGGAAAGATGACAGCTGTCGGGTTTGTTTGATACTTTGGTAGCACTGTTTGATTTGTTTCCTTTGCTTCGGAGAGATTTGCTGTGGGAAAATGTAAAATTAGTGACCAACGAGGTTTTGTTCGTACATTTAATGGCTTCCAACAGGCGGAAGCCGTTTGAAGCCACAGTCTATCGCCAAATCAATCGACCTTGCGGAAGTTTTTGTCTTATCTCTTCACGCACAACAAGTGGCTAGTTTGGCGCACCTCTATTATGCTCAGGTGCTGATAGAGCCAAATCGTTAGCAATCAACGCGGCGGTACCAGAGATCCTGGTACCGATTCCGACTTGAAAGTATCATTGAATTTTTCGAGACAATGTCAAAAATGACTTGTTGACACTCACAGCGGCTGATAAATTAGCATATGACGCGTACACAGTTGTTGATTGGACGGTTTCCTTGTACAGATGGAGTCGAGAGAAGACGAAAAAAACGCTTAGAGTGTCTCGCGCTTACGCAAAAAATGAGCGAGTTACTTTGAATAAAGTTATTAGACAGCAAGAGCGGAATGCTCAAAAGCCCCTCCGAAAAAAA
Source organism: Aedes japonicus (assembly GCA_034211315.2). Taxonomy (NCBI): domain Eukaryota; kingdom Metazoa; phylum Arthropoda; class Insecta; order Diptera; family Culicidae; genus Aedes; species Aedes japonicus. Next base: position 41,061 of record JASCZW010006347.1, on the reverse strand, counting down.
ACTCCACTTTGTCCGAATTGTCCGAATCTTTCAACAACCCATCCCCCGTACCTAATGCGGATTGCTCAACGCAATGATTGATGAACTTCTTACCGTTGTTTGCGAGCGAAAAAAAGGCTTCTCATGGTTGCGCAATGACCTTCTGACACAATGAGCCGAAAATCGAAACTAATTTATCATTTAGCACCTACGACTACGACTTCTTCAGGACGGCGAGCAAGTTGGTAGGTAAACCGAGAAGAAAGCATCATCCGACATGAAATTCGTGCGCCAGATCCGTTCCCGATTGCCATGCAATTCAAGATCCGGGGTGTTTACGTCGGAAGAGAAAGTTTCTGTGCGTCACGCGACTCCTCCGCTTCTCGCTGCAACGAGTATCGTCCAATTGAAGTACTTCGCCAAAGTGACCCGCTTTGTGACAGTTTTTTCGCCAGAGTTTTTTTTTGTCGCAATTATCCAAGCAAGCGACTCATCTTGCTCATTGGCCGTAATGAGTTGTCATTTGCTCGAAACCGCTCCATCTTCAAAGAACCAAAGGGTGATGCATACACTCACACACGTCAAAGACAGTCGCTCTTGAGCGCAGCAGCAATAATTAGCATTTAAACCGGCTTCTGTCAGTGCGCGACAAGCTGCCGCTGCTGACTTACTCAAATTAAGCGCTCGATTGTTATTAACAATAATGACAGTCATAATCATATCGTAAGATTATTATTATGACAGGTTTCTCCCCGTGTCACCCCGCTGGTAATGTACCGGTTGATCGGTAGCAAGGTGGTTTCGTAGAAGGTGTCGGTGGGATGTCGGGAGGGAATTCTTTGTGACAGCTGAACTCAATTTTTTTTTAGAAGAGATGCCTCTTTTCACACTAACCTTGGTTTCATCACAGGGAATAAGGTAGGCTACTTGTAGGGTTTGTTATAATTTATGGTTGTGTTTGGAAGATGATGACTACGGAGCGATGGTGACATGACGCAATCAATTATTATCGATTAGTTTGGGAGTCCTACTGTGCGATTTGCATCAAGTAGTGAGGCGTGGTTAAGGGATGTTGCTCAGTGTAGACTTGCTGCGCTAAGCCATCAGAATTATTTAAGATGCACAATGAACAATGATGTAATTTTTTTTTGTGCATTTACAATCAAAATCCAGAGTTGCCCCAACGATGAGTCGCTTAAAAGCTTGAGATTGCAAATACTGCTGTGTATCGTGTGATAAAGCCTGTCCACGTTAAATTTCAGACACCAAAATAAAAGCCGCAAAAAAAATACACATAATTCAACAAATACGATTGTTTATTTCAAAATAATAGAGTTGTATCTATATTAGAAACGATTGAAAGAGATTTTAATCCTTCGCTGCCTGTGGTACACCCGCCATCAGGTTCCTTACGGTATCCTCGGATACGCCCGCCGTGAAGATTCTCCGTCTTTTCTTGAAATCATCGGTACCAGACCCCTGGAAGGAGGACAACAACATTGATGCACGCTAAATTTGACGTCTTCTCTTAATCAAAGAGAGATTAATAGTTTAAGTAACTTTAATCTGTCGACTAACAATAATTTTGATTATGACAAAAGGCAATTAATTCCATTTGTTTTAGTTTTTCGACTAATATAGTGCAACAAATAACCGAGCCTCGAAAACCTGAAAGCAAACAAATTAATAATTTATTGTCAAAATTTCAACAGGATGAAAAGCACAATGTATTTTCCCCCAGAACATGCGAGTAAAAAGTCATATGAATTGTTTTTTAGTATTGCTGATCTCTTTTTTTTCTCTTTTCTATTCTCTTCTTCTATTTCATCTTCTTAGTGTCTCGCCTCCGCTTCTTTTCTCCCATTTTTCTGCTGCTACTTCTCTTCTTCTGCTTCGTCTTATTCGTTTTTCCTACTTCTTTTCTTCCGATTTACGTTTTCCGCATCTCTTCCTACGCATATCTTCTTGCACTTTTCTTCTTCCGCTACTCATCTTCCAGATTTATTCTTCTGCTATTTTTATTCCACTTTTTTCTGCTTCTGCTTCTCTTCATACTCTCCCGGATTACTTTTTTCGTTGCATTTCTTTCGCTTATTTGCTTTCGTTTATCACCTATCGCTTCTCTTATTCTGTGACTCTTCTTTCGTTTTTCTTCTGTAATTTCGATTCTATTGTTTCTTTCCTCCACTTTTTATCTTCCCCATTTATACTTCTGCTTCTGTTCTTCTGTTTCTCTTTTACCATTTATTTTCTTCTACTTCCCTTTTTCCACTTTTCTTGTTCAACCTCTTTTCTTCCGCTTCCAATCCGATTCACTTCTTCCAGTCTTTTTTTTCCTTTTTTTCACTTCTCTTCTTCCTCTTCTCTTCTTCCGATTATTCGTTTAACTGTTTACACCTCTCTTCTTCCGCTAATTTTCTTCCGTTTCTCTCATGTTGCTCAACCATTCATTCATTTTCACTGTATTTTCAAGTTCTTTCCAACCTTACAATTTTTTATTTTACTTCTTCGTCATCTTGCTTCAATTTTGTTTGCACCTACAGTCCTATTTACATTCACTTTTTCTCATTTACTGGATCCTCTTCTTCCACTTCATTGTTTGTCTCATGAGCTTCCGTTTGTTTATCCTTTTCATATGTTTCCTGCCACCTTCCTTTATCTGCATCCATTTAATAATGTTCGCTGTTTCACTTTCACTGTATTCATTTTTTTTTTTTTTTTCATTCGTTTCTTCTCTTCTACGCCGTTTTTTCACCATTTTTTTTACATCTCGTTCTTTCACTGCGTTCTCCAATACCCCTTTTCATCCCGCTTTCTTCACTAATATCTGAGTTTACTGTCTTCATTATCAGCTGCCGTCTAGGTATTCTCTTCATCTCCTTCATAATCTTCGCTTTCATATCTTAAACTTCATTTGAATTCCCTACGAGCTCCGCTTTTTCTATTGCATCTGGATCAACGTTTGTTTTACCTCCTACATTTTCTGTTACATCTTGTCTTCCTCTGCTTCTCACTTCTCTGCTCTTTCTTTTCTCCACAAGCTTTGATACACATTGATTTCATGCAGGAACTTCAGCAATCGCTTTTCGTTGTCATCTTCGTTACATAACGTCACATTCAGGTTGGTCGGATCGATATCTTCGATATCCATCCGACCGCGTAGACCACCACAACAATCACATACTGGTGGAGTTGATCTTTTCAGTATAAACTCGTGCGTAAGTCCTGTATGGCCAATGCGTAGGCGAGTGAGTACTCGCTGGTCAGACGAATTGTTTTGATCTAACCATTTTTTTCTTCGACCTTCACATCCCGCAGTCTCACGTCTCTCATTTGCGACCAACCTTTGCCCACTAGTCAACAGCCCTAACCGCGGTTTGTTAGGAACGATGTAGAGTTTGTTCCTTATTCCATGAATGTCATCTGCATGAAGGAGTACGGGGACTGTATGTGGTATCACTTGGAAAAGCGGCTGCATTGCTACAAGAAATACGTGACCGACAGCACTGATGCTTGAGGAACGCCGTTTTCCAACGGCATTCCACGTGATAGATGTACTGTAACGTTTACTCGGAAAGTTCTTCCAGTGAGGAAGGTGTTTATTATATTGAACATCCGTCCACCGATCTGCCACTTCCGCAGAGTACGTAAAATGTCGAATCCCATGTTGTATCATACGCTTTCGATAGATCAAACGATGCTATTTAGCAGCCTTCATCGCGGTTAGGTAACAACCTATCTAGCTCCTCCAAGAAAGTTTCAGTGTGGTGGCCAGCACTGAAGGCCTGTTGTCTTTTGTCGAGTCATCCATTAGATTCTAGCTCAGTTGTGAAACTTCTATTGATCATATGCTCAAACACTTTAGCTATGCAGTTTGTCAACGTGATCAGCTTTTGACCTTTTGATCGGCATGACCGGATTCAGATGAATACGGCTTCGGGATTGGCACTATTATTCCAGTTCGCCAGTTGATTGGGAAAACACCACTACGCCAGATTCTGTTGAGCAACTCCAGTACTAAGGCAGCCTTTACGGATAAAGGAAGGCGTCGTTGCATCGAATACCCTATGGAGTCACGACCTGTAGAGACGCTACGGCTTTTGTCGAGTGCCCACAGTAGCTCGTTCAGGGTGAAATCCGGGTTGTAGATGTAAGTTGTATCTGGTAGAAAATTCAAGTGATCTCTTTAGGTCCGGTTCCTCCAGATGTTTGAGGTATACTATCTGTTGACAGTATCCGGTCGGCGAAATCATCCACCTCAATTTCGTCAATTCAGGCAGGGAAACGGTGGTCGGAAAATGGTCGCTGCTGTGAGTGTTCGGGAGTGTTCGCCAAATACACCTGGAAGCTAGCATCTCAGAGCAAATCGATAGGACCATAGCTGCAGATGAACCTGTGGCTGGGTCAATCCGAGTGTTTACTTGACCTCATTGTCTTTGTTGTTGCCTACCAAAATTTGCATGTTGTTACTTAGACCTATTTTCTCCTTAACGTTCTCGTATTTCCTATGTTTCTAAAACATAAATTCACGTATTAGCGTTTTGGACCGTAGAATCGCATGGGATGAGGGAACAGTGCAATAGCATGGCCTGGCGGTGCGACCTCTATCAGCTGCTCGATCGGTTTCGTCGTTTCCGGTAATTCCAGAGAGGCTCGATACCCAGCAGCTGTCTGAGTCTGATATGATGACTGTTGGTGTTTTTGGGGCATATCGTGCTGCAGCTTCTAGAGCAGTCGCTTTGGCAGAGTATATGATGCATTGGAGCTGTAGACTTTTTTGGACTAATAGATTGGAACCAACAACTCCGTCGGCGAAGATCTTCTTGTGATTTTGATATTCTGTTCTGAGATGCTCTTGCGTAATGATCCTTGCTGCGGTTAGACAATTTCCCTTCTTAAAGGCATTTTATCGCTTCAATCTATTTTCATTCGGGGAGAGTTCCACGGGCGGGGACCAATACGTTGGAGCTTGGAGATATTAGGAATAGTCACTCCGGGAGCCTCTAGGAGCGCAGCGTTGGGATAATCATGAATTGATTTTTCTGCTAGTCGACAGTATTTACGACCAAGTATTTCGGCGATGCGTAAGTCTAGCGGAAGCTCCCTAGCTTCTACTGCAAGGCTGTAGGTGGGAAAGGATCTGAAGGCTCCCGAAGATAACCTAAGCAGTTCATTGCATATTGACTGTAGTGGGGTATTAAGTTTTGTTCCCAACAGTTCGACGCCGTACATAAGGTTTGATACACACATCACATTGCTAAGTCGGTAAAAGCGCATCTACAAAGCAACACCATGCTGGAGGTGGCTCGGTTCGATTCCCGATCTGGTCTAGGAATTTTCCGTAGGAAAAAAAAATTCTCGAGTCCTTGGGCATAGCGTATGATTGTATTTGCCGCACAATCATACTAATGCAAGAATGGTACTTGTCATCGAAAACTTTCAATTAATAACTGTGGAAGTGCATTCAGAACACTAAGTTGAGGCTAATTGTGAAAACAATAAGCTTGAAATGCTAAAGAAGAAATATCACATTGCTAATTTTCCATAGCAAAGATCGGCTTGCCTTTGGTTTACCCAGATTAAAACATCCTTAACAAGTTTATATCATAATCAGTTAGTCGTAAAAAGTTTATTATAATTATGTTATCTTTATGTTATACCCCTTCTAGTTAGGAAAAAAGCAAGTTTTGCAGTAGATTTACGTAATAATTTATAAAGAAGCAGTGAATCATCAAAGATCAGTATCACAACTTCCGGTGACAACCCAAGCAACCAAGAGTTGTAATTCTACTTGACTTGAGAACTCAGTAGTTCACATTTAGTTGAAATTTAGTTCCAACGAACTTTTTGCTGAATAACAAGACACGTGTATGTGAAACACGCAGAACTTAATTTTCTTTAAAGTGTCATAACATTTAGAGCAACTTGAAATTTCGACAAAAGTTTATTGTTGCAATTCAGCTCAACTTTCAAGTTCATTTGTTGTTAGTTGAGAACTTGCTTTGAACTTCAAAGAATCGCTAACACAAAGTTCAAACAAAGTACTAACCGTACCTTTAATCAGCGCAAAGTTCACGACTCATCTATGTTGAACTACTTTCCTTCTTTTCAGAGTGCACGTAAAGTTCTGAGTAACACTTTCAAAATGTCAAAAAGATTATTTACATTAGTAGAGTTCTCTGATGTGCAAGTATTTTGAGATACTGGGATATCTAACGGGTGGCAACTAAAATTTTGGAATTTCTTTCTCAAGCTGTCAAAAAAGACAAACATAGTTGAAGAAGATCTGATTTATTCAAATAAAAGATACATTGTCCATTGTTGAAAAAAATTAGTGATCATTTGAAAACGGTCCGTAATCGGATGTTCGGCGAAGCTTCCGTTTGATGTCGGAACAGGATCGTTGTACGGCCTCCATGTCAACTTTGCGAATGCATCTCTTGATTCTACCAATCAACTGTTTGCAATATGTGGCTCTCCAGTTATTTTTGTGCACCAAGGAACTCAAAACGCCGAAGAAATCTGCGATTGGGCGACACTGAGGCAGATTTGTCGGGTTGTGGTTTTTGAGTACAAATGGGATCGAATGGGTATTCAGGAACCATTGTGTTTTTATGGCGTAATGCGATGACGCTTTATCCGGCCAAAACACGTACTGTCCATCAGCATGATGTTTTTGGTAGAAACGGGATCAAAATTTTCATCAAAAATTCGTTCTGGTACACATCTTGATTGATTGCCAAACCAGAGGGCTTGAACCATGGCTTAGAAATGCCTTTCTCGGAAATGGCAATGTACAGCATCACTTTCTGTTCAAACTTATGTTTAAACTTATATTTTATGTTCGGAGGTGTAGTAGAACTATCCGTTGAATAGTATCGATCGTTTCCGGAATCTGCGTCTTCGAAAGAGGGAAGTAGCTTTCGTCGTCCAAAACAAAACTTTTTCGGAATAATTTTTAATCAACCAACGGCATTGGGATTTCAGCGTTGAAATCTGTGCATCAGTATATATTCCGGGCTCATGTGCTCTTTCGACACTTTATTCCGACTCTTTGCAATGTTTTGCAGATGTACTGGTGAGAACAGTTGAACTTTTGCGGCATCCCGTTGGCTCAGTGAATCCTTGTTGTTGAAGGCACGAAAGAGAACGAAAGTCACTTTTGCGTCCATAATTTTGGCTGGTCTTCCACTACCTTGCTTGCGAGCAGTTGTTGGGGATCTTAGGATATGAGTAAACAGTCGAAGTCGCAACATTTTCGCCTTTAAAATGTTGTACCGTATACGTTTTGCCGAGATTGCTGTGCAGTTCGTAGAACTGTACAACGCGTCATGAAATACTTCTTGTTTCGACGGCATTTTGAGGCAAAACTGAGCAAGCATAAACAAAACAGAAAATACTAGCAGAAAGAGGAGAGAAAGAGCTAACGCATACACACTCTTATTTCTCTCTGAGCTCGTTTGTTGTTGAGCATAGAGGCCTCGAAAAATTCCAAAATTTTAATTGCCACCCGTTAAATGGGATGTGGCAAATTACGCTATCACTAACAAGGTAAATTTAATTGATTTGTAGTTCAGATTGAGTTATAAATAAACTAATTAGAGACTTTTAGGTTCGAGTAAACCCATCTCGTTCATATGGCTCAGTGGTAAGTATCCCGGTTTTAAAATGGAGGGCATGAGTTGGAGACTAGGTTGTTAGCGTTTCTAAACAAATTAATTTGGTTAAGAAAATATCAGCAAATTGAACTCAATCATCATTTCACAACACAGCTCTCTAAAATTAGTTTGTGGCAGGACTAGAGAAGAACAAAAACGTCGCATATAAATTGTTGAGTTCTTTTGATGCATTTTTAAAGCTGAATAGCCATCTCTACGAACTCTTGAACGAACCTTTCGTGAACTTCTAAAATTTTCTTTGAAAGATGATAAGAATGCAGTTAGGAAGCTTAAGCATTTAATGTTAACTCAGAAAGTTCGGTTAATTACTGCAAAAATAAGCTGAATAGAATTCTCATCATAATCCTTCGAATTGCTGGTTAAGCAAAAAAAATACCCTATTATCCGAACTTTTGGTTGCTTGGGAACAAGCCGTGTCCAGGTAATGAACATCCAGACGTAAAAATGAGCAGGAACGTTGGTGTCTGCTATCCTGACAGTTTGAGGAGCATTTTCATGTCGAAGAAAGCTTCCATGGCGTGGATCTCAACGAGGATGAAGTCAAATGATTGGATTGAAATGCTAGAGATCAGTTGAATTGAGACACGACAAGTTCTTGGTGGGTCCAGACTTCGTTTTCAGCAAAATTATGTGCTGCTAAAGGGTGTTTTGATCACAATTTGGTCGACTAAACTTGACACATTTCCTTTCATCGTGCATTAAAACCTTTTTGCACACCTAATTTTAAAGATGTGTGTGTGTATAGCCTATTTTCGAGTTTTGAAATTAGCACTGATTATCAAAATGTTGTCGAAGGAAAAAAAGCAACGCATAAAAAAGCATGGTGAAAATCCAAACTACTCTCACTCCAAGTTGGCGAAATTGTGGAATGTGGCTGAATCAACTGTTATCAACGTATTAACAGCGTTCGGTGAATGTTTGTCGACAGCCAGGAAAGCTGGATCGGGGGGAAATCGAAAGCCAGAGGCCACAGCGACGACAAAAAGAGTTGACCGCTGTTACGAGCGGATCCCCAACCTCTCCGTCCGAGATGTCGCGAAGAAGCTAAGAGAGGCGCCTCCAACCGTGGATAGAGCTAAAAAACGAGCTGGACTGTCGACTTACAAGAAAGTGGTGACTCCAAATCGCGACGATAAACAAAACGCGTCTGCCAGAACACGGTCGCGAAAGTTGTACACGACGATGCTGACTAAGTTTGATTGCGTGGTACAGAACGATGAAACTTGCGTCAAGGCAGACTTTGAACAGTTTTCCTGGAGAGGAACTTTATACGGCAAACGCGACGGGAAAGGTTGGTGATATTGTCACGCATTAAACTGTCTGAAGTTCACGAAGAAATATCTGCTGTGTGAAGCCATCTGTACCTTTGCTTGGAGAGCAACGTTCACACCAAGCGACCGGAACCGTCAACCAGAAACTAATCTGAGTGAGTGCCTACAAAAACGTCTACTGCCTTTCTTGAAGCCGGATTTGGCAGCTTGCCATTACGGAAAAAAGACCATGGAGTGGTATGCTGCCTTCGATGTTTAAGTGGTGCTCAAGGACAAGAACCCTCCCATCACGCCAGAGCTCCACCCAATCGAACAATATTGGGCCATCGTCAAGCGGAACCTAAAAAAGACTCAATAAGCTGTTGTGAGCGAGCAACAGTTCAAGGTAAACTGCTGGCGTTCTGCGGCGAATAAAGTGAACAAGGAGACTGTACAAAATCTTATGACAGGTGTTAAACGAAACACCCGGAAATTTGCATTCGGTAAAAAATAAGCGTAGTTGAATGTTTCTCCTGTATTCTGTATTAACTGAACTTGAAAAAGAAATAGAATTTGACTTATTAATAAAAACTTTGATCGACTCACACACATAACTGTTTGACCAAATTTCGATCGGAACACCCTTTATTCATAATTCGATGGGCCATCGGCTCCCCTTTAAATACATTTGGATATTTTTTTTTTGAATGTTGTTTTGAGCTAAAGAGTTTAATAAGTCTAGCAAGCGTCAGTTTCCGATATCTTTGAGGAAATTTTTTGCCAGATCACTGAACAAGATGATTTACAAATACGTCCATACTAATAATTTTTTGTTTTTGTTTCCTTTGCAGGTAGGATTCTCAATAGCAACTAAATAAGAGGTCAACATAGCTTACTGGTAAGAAGATATTGAATTCGAAGTACCTTTGGAACATTGTGACCAACGACCTACGATTATGTGTATATTGCATATGCAACAGTTATCAATCCAGCCTGGGAAACAAATTTATAACTGCCAATAAACGAATTTACAGCCGCCAATAAACGAATTTTGACATGCCCTCAGCTTACATAAGTAGAACAATACAACGTTCAAATAGGGTAGAGAACGGCTTAAGCACCCGGGACCCTATTTTGACACCGAGGTAACGTTAACCTACAACGCTCATTTTCTGCAGTATGGTGCTTCACTAGATGGACCACCATACTGCAAAAATGAGCGTTGTAGGTTAAATTTCACCCATGGCTTGGAATAGAGATCCCGGGGTGAAGTCGTTCCTACCCCACATTATTACAAACTTGCAATCATGTCTACGCATTAGTGATATGCATAACTGCTGTCTACAGATTTCTAAACAATGAAAATTTTTTGTTGTAATTTCATAAATCAATGTCAAATATAAGACTAATTGCATTGATAACTAAAAATAGCCAGACCCTCTTATCAGTCCACTCCGATTATACATTGCTAAAATGCTTCTCGAATATATTCGCATTGTTAATTGTATGTTATGCAGTAGATTTCTGCTCAACTGCTCGTATCGATTTAACTAACTAGCATGGACGAAATTCCAGTCACACACACTTTAACCTAATGAATCAATCTAACGGCATTTCTCCCCGGCTCAACCCTCACGGCCCTCCAATTCTAAACCTTCCGCCGAACCCAAACAAAGAGATAAGATAAATCACAACACAACAGTGCGGTTCTGGGGTTCCGTTCGACTCGTACAACCGTTTGGGCCGCAATCGCGCGCGTCTTGTTCCAGTAATCAACCATCTCCTCACAGCGAATGAGCGGTCCGTCGGTCGGTTGGTCGGTCGGTGTTGTACCTTTCTTGTAGTCATGTAAGCTACTTACTGGAGCTTCTTCGTTTGATTTGTGCACCGTGGTCTGCCGGTGGGAGCACGTTCAGTACTGGCAATTAGGTAGCTCAGACTGCATGATGTTGATATGCATCCATGTAGGACAAGACTGCGTTGTTATTGGAATCTAATCGCACGAATAGCCGGGCGCGCCAGGCAACAATGTCTTGTTTTGATTGAGATGAATTTGCTGAACATGGGTTGGGGAATTTACCATCAGTCTTTCCCAGAAGACCGTGGGCGGGCGTGCGGGGTGAAAGGAGGATGATGGCAGCTTGACCGCTAAGGTTACAATTGATTTCGGATTTAGTGGATTTAATGTTTTGATCAGATATTTTTTTTCGGAAAGAAATAGACAGCGCATTGCTTATCAATGACTAAATCAAACAAATTTTGGAATAATGACTACCGAGGAGCTCATAATTATCAGGTTATATTCAAAGAGGCAAATTGGGATACTTAACTATTTTCTTTACTTAAAGCACAACGAGTATGATTTAGTTGAGCCAAAAAAACTCATAATCTTCCAAGACCCTCTCCAATTTGGATAAAACTTTGCGCAAGGTTTCGGTATGAGAAATCATGTCTTTAAGCGTCGACTCCTAGCGTCCTTCGGAGGCCACAGCAGGCATGATTTCCAGCCATAATGCGCCTTAATATATTTCTGCTGATGTCGTTATCGGTGATCATCAATTAGCCTAGAGTCTGACTATAAGTAAATTGGTACGCAAAAAAAGACCTGTAACTCGAGATTCCATCAGTTTGAAAAGTCCATTAATGATTGCTTTTCAGTCCTTTTATTAAAACTTCAAGGCATCAGCATAAATTGGTTACATTTCTTCAGTTCGAAATAAATTTAAAACCTTCCCCTTGGTGGAGCCCATCAGCGCCCACACAGTGGAAACGGACACGGAATCAACGCATTTCTTCCATTTTTCCCGCATTTGCTGAATGTCCGCTGCGTCAAAGTCACTGTTTTGAAATTGCCCAGTATTTTTAGTTTGGTCGAACTACCGGGCAATTCGGAAGATTCATTAGCTTCGGGATCAACTTCGTTTGTAGCATACCACCCTCAAACGATCTTGGAGTAGTAGCAGCTGGCAAAATTGGGCTAAAAGATGGCTTTGCCGCTATTCTTGCGGATGACTGGATATACACGCTTTTTCAGGCATTATTGAATGTAAACCTGGGGATGTCATCGTCGAGGATGTGACGAATGGTTCCGATTTCAGATCACAACCATACATGACATTTCACCCAAATACGCCTCTCTGGAGATCAACCAGTTGCTGCACGGGCAAGAAAATCACCACGCTTACGATGAGTACAAAACAAGACAAATGTGAGAGGGTGCCTCTTGAGAGAATTTGTGGTGAAAATTTGAGAACACGCTCTCGATTGCAATGTATGAATTGTGCTCTCGAGCTCAAGGTGACTCTAACTTCTCAGGTGGTCTTTTTTCTTCAGATGGTTCACGCTATTTCTAAATAACCCAAATTTGAGTACGGTGGACTCAAATTCGTCGGAAGTATGACTACCCAAAAGTAAGTAAAGATTGTTAGGAGTAACACGTTGACAATTAGTAAACATTGATCGGATTCAAGCCGATGTTGAGTGTTAGTCAGCTTACCACTATGAACTATCTTTACTGACTTTTGGGTAGCCATACTTGCGACGAATTTGAGTCCATCGTACTCAAATGTGTGTTGTTTAGAAATAGCGTGTAGGGAAGACGGGCAGGGTTGCCACATGCACAGATTTATCTAGATTGACACAGATTTTTTTCATATTTTTACTACAGATATCTGTATGTAAAGATTACAGATTTTTTAGATAAACCAAGATTTTTAAGATTTTTGACAATGTCCAATCAAAAACCTCAAATTTATAACTAGAAAATGAGCAGAAAGAACAGCAATTTCCATTTAGTTCCAACTACCTTTATTGCTTATCTTGACAGATACGCATATTTCATCTAGAAAGTCCAATTTTTTTTGTGTCGGGTACTAATACTACTTTTCTCAAATTCACGGTTTTTCTAAAACTTATAACATGTGTACATTTCAAGAGCCAACTGCTGTACCAATTATATTTTCATTGTGCAATTCTATTTTCATTGTTGTCAACAGCAAACTAGCGATTTAAAATTGGCACGCTGTTGTAGAACTCCTTGCTCCCAAGTACACCTGTAACCTTGCACCTTGCTACACATACTTCCGCTTTTCTGTACAAGAATTTTTGTTTTTTTATTTTGATTCACCTTGTTACTTTGACAGAATATATGATAGGTTCTTCGATGTGAGATACATTTTTAGGGGCCATTCATTAAACTTGGGACCGAACTTAAGACCTATGTGCTGTTACTTCCAGAGCCAAATACAATATCCATTTTGTTCTTGACTATCCAGCCCCTGCTTACACTACAGTGACAGCTGACAGTCTGAACGTGAGTTTGTGTATTTCCCCCAAAATGATTTCTTCATATTTTTTTTGAGACAATCTTATATATTTTTTTCTATAGAATTTCCCAAAGATTCTATGAGAATTTCTCAGAGATTCCTTGAGATGTTGTTTCTGGCATTTTTATAGCTATTCTTTGTAGACATTTCTCTAGAGATTCTTTACGGAGTTTCTTCTGGCAGCTCATCAGCTGCTTTCAAAATAATGTTGTGATGATAAAAAAGGAAGGTCCATTAAATATGTCACGCAGTAAGAGGGTAGGGAGGGTTTGCGAAAACGTGACAATCTATACAAAAAATTTGAAGGCCCATACAAAAACACGTGACAAGGGAGAAGTGAGGGTATACAAAAAACTTTTTGCGTGACATAATTAATGGACGTTCCCAAAGGAGCAATCCCTGAACATGAAATGTTTTGTGATTCTATAGAAATCTCCGAAGAACACTTCAAACAACTACACAAAAACTATAAGATAATTCCGGAAGTGATTTTTGGAAAAAATCCTGATCTAGTGGAACTTTCTCAGAATTTGTTTTAACATGAATTCCACAATCTCATTTATTTAATTTTGAATTTGAAAAAAAAAACGAAGGGGGTTTTGTAGAATAATTTTTAAAATTTTGTCTAAGATGTCTAAAGGAATTTTAACATATAGTTCTTCACAAAAATACTACAATAATTAGTTGAAGTATTCCGCTGGAGAAGTATTTGTCTCAATGTCCCCTAAGAAATTTTCCTCCGGAGATCTTTACCAGAAATACTGTTCTTTCATTTTAGAAGCATTTTTACATTCACGCAGAGGAATTTCGTAAAGTTAGAATAACACTCAGTGAAATAAACTTTTGAAATTCATAAGATTGCATTATGATTATTTGCTATGATGATGAAAAAATTAAAATATGGAACAACCTGGATTCGAACCTTCAACGTTGAGGACAAAGGTTCATTGACTTGCTCACTAGAATATATCGAAACTTGTAATCAGGAAAGCTTAAAGGCGTACAAAAACAACGTCGTGTGAAACAAATTTTATTCATAAGTCAGCTTTATGCAATTCCAAAGCATCGTTCAAATGTTGAACGTTTTGAAATTTATGAGACTATTTGGATTGAGTATTTCGAACGTGATTTTTTGTTATCATTAAAATAATTTTGCAGTACAAAAACCAATATTTATATTGCGAAATTGTAAAACAGTTCCAGATCGATGGTAACGATTACAAAAAAAGGGCTGGTGAGCTTTCGATCAGATGGAGCATCGATATTGATGGGTTCTGACCGATCCGTCCAGAAGCTGCTAAAAAGTCACGACAGTCATCATTATCAAGTGTACTAGCTTCTTGTGCAAGCCACGGATACGAAAAGTTGCTTTTGAACCTGGAGCAGTTAATCCGTTCCGATATGACCAAGGAATTCCATAGTAGTTGGATCAAAGTATCTTGGAATTTAAGCCTTCAAAAGTTCTGCATCCATCCACCACCCAGATGGTTATCGTTGGAGTCAATTTTTAAAAGGAATATGGAATGTGTAATTTGAAAATGGAAGGCGGAACCTGAACGACAAACCATTCGCAAATGCGCTTGCTAATCTTCATATTCAGAAAATCAAAATCAGTGTATTTGACCAGTTCACGCACTCCAGAATTCTCTGGGGTGCGATTCTGTGTGTTCACTGTAGTATGTTTCAGAGCTCTACGTTAACTCGCCAGTGGCTTCCTCACCGCGCAGCTCATTTAAAAAACTATACGGTCGCAAATTATTCATTCGCATATTTGCAAATGAGAACTGCGACTCAGTTTCATAAAAAGTCGTAGACTGAGTAACTCAACTTTTTACGAAACTGAGTCGCAGTTCCTGTGCGAGTGAGAAAATGGCATCTCAAATTGAGTTACATTGTTCCGCCGTATACAGAAGAAGGAAGAGTGTGGTGAGTCTGCTGCTGCGTGTAGCGCTCCAGCATGAACGAAAATAGAGAAAAGAGTAATATGTTCGCTCTTGTCTCCCACAGAGGAGAGGGACAAGTATGGCCACAACTGTAAATCGCTTGCCAATGGCCTTCTTCGATGTAAACTTGTCGGCAAACCGAACCTGTTTTTACCCAAAGTTTCTGAAGATGTACAACTTTATTTTAATAGTTTGCAGAAAATTTTAACTGAGCGAAATTCCGGTGAATTTGGTGGGTTCATATCGTTTGGCACAACATTGACTCCGTTGACTCGGTACTTACTTGCAAATCACACGTTGATTGTTCCGAAAGTGATGAAAGTAGCGCTTATTTCACCACATTGCTTATTTCACCGCAAATTGCGCACCGAATTAGGCACTGCTTTGCTAAGGAGTGTATCGAATATAAGCTATCCACATACATTTGCGTTGTGCGCATGTATTTGTGATGGTTTTTTATGCTCTGAACACTGCATGCTGTGCGTTTGACTGTCAGCTTTCTTTTGTTTACTTGTTTGTGCGGTTCAAATTCTGCGTTTTCAAAATGTCGCGTATTGAAAAGGAAGTGAAAATTAAGGTTCTGGACACATGGCTAAGTGAGAAGGGTATTACTATGCGAAAATTGGCGAAGCGGTTTGGAATTCATCATGCGAGTGTTAAAACCATCATTAATAAGTTTGGAGAACACTATTCTTTGGATGAGCTACCAGGAAGAGGCAGAAAATCCGGTTCTTCCAACCCGAAACTGGAGCAGAAAGTAGTATCTCTAATCATGAAGAACATATCAGTGTAATACGTGATTTAGCCAAAAAAGCAGGAACTAGTGTTGGAATGATCCAACGTATCAAGAGGCGAAACCACCTGAAGACCTATAAGAAGCAGAAAATCTCGAAACAAAGTGCAGAACAGAAGAAGCGAGCAGCAACTTTACTGCCGTCGTTGGGGAGCAATACTTTACTGCCGTCGTTGGGGAGGATGTGAGCGATGCGGAGAGGTCGATTCAAGTGGAGAAATTCGGTCGAAAGGTACTAGTATGGCAAGCAATATGTTCCTGTGGTTTGAATTCAACCATTTCTTACACTACCGGAACCATACATGCGGAAATCAATCGATCTGAGTGTCTCCAGAAGAGATTGTTGCCTTTATATAAGAAGCATAGTACACCTCCACTGTTTTGGCCGGATTGAGCATCGGCTCACTATGCCAAAACCACTCTCAATTGGCTTGCGGAAAAAGGTATAGATTTCGTTGAGAAAAATATCAATCCACCAAATTGCCCTCAGCTTCGACCCATCGAACGTTACTGGGCAATCGTGAAGAGGGTCTTCAAGAAGACTGGTAAGGCAGTTGGGAACATGCAGGAGTTCAAAAAAATTTGGGCTCAAGCGTCCAAAAAATGCGATGCAACACTTGTCCGGAACTTGATGAAGATCATGCGATCCAAAGTTCGAAAATTCGTGAAGGAATAACTTAAATTTCATCCGGTCTTCATTATGTTCAAGTTTAACCTCGTAAAATAAAGGATCAATTTTTTGTATGAATAAAATATCGGTTTTAAACATAATTTGAAAGGAAGTTTGTGGATAGCTTATTATCGATACACTCCTTACTCCATCAAGCCTGGGTGAATACGAGCTATTTAGTTTCCAAGAAGCAGCAATGATTATGTCCGAAGTGATGGAAATGGTGTTCAGGTCAAAAACATCAGCAGGTAAATTAGAAGTTGCCACTTCAGCTTCTTGCTTGGCAAACAAAACAGTTCGCATGATTCTTCCGCTGAAGATGATTTCGATTCGTCTAGAAATACATTTGACGGGATGGAAAAGCATTTCCTCTTAGAATTCACAAAACTCCAGAGACTTTTTGGATCTCTACGCAAGCGAAATTGTACACGCTTAACATGTGATTTATACAGACTAGCATTCACTAGGCGGTATGCGTCACTTGCAAGTTTGCGAGCCTGTTGGTTAGTGAAGGTGCGTTGATTCCGAAGTAACCTCTGTTTAGCTCACGTTTCAACCTAGGCATCCTGCGTTGCTCCATGGTGGCTTAACAGTTGACCGAATTGGCCAGAAATTCAGTTAGTGAATCAAAATCAAGTCGGCGGTAGTTCAAAGGTCTAAGGTTCAAAGGATACGTTGATAACATTCGCAGAAGGAAAGTACTCCAGGTCAAGCACTCTATCCAGATAGTTGCGATTTTGATTAGCTTGAGACATGTTTAGAACGTCGAAACCATCGACCAGGCTAGTAGCTGTGGTAGACAGTGGAGAAGAGTTGTCATAGTGAAGTCCATCATCTGCTCTCGTCCAAGATAGTCGTGGTTGGTGTTGATCGTGGTCAGGATCATCAGTGTACTATTCAAGTTAAGCTTTGAGTAACATCATTGGGGTTTATACATAACCTGTTGATAAATAGCAAACAAAACATATTAACTTTTTAATCCAACAATGAGAGAAAGTCTTAACACCATTTTGTTGTACGGATTATATGTGAACACCCTGTAGGCAGTGGTTTAGTGCGTACTTTATTTTGTTCAGCTGAAAAGCGACTCATGCTGGCATTTTATCAAACAATTAAAAATGTATGAAAGATGCAATGATGTGGTAAACATTTTATAAATAAAAAATACTACATTTTATCCATATGAACTGTATTGAAATATCTCATGCCCAAAAAGGCGTGATGATTTGGATTTAGTACAGGGTGCGGCAGAAAATAATGCGAAAATTTGTTCTATTCCTTTCAAATCCCATTTTCAACTAATTCAAGCAATAATATAAACATTTTCGAGTGCAGGTATCTTTAAAAAGTTCTTTTAAACAAATTTATTCAATGTGTCCTCGATTTTTATTAATTACATTCTCGAGCCGACGCTGGAAGCGGCGGTGAAATGAATCAGTCAGTGCGGCTGTTGGCCACAGCATCGATGCTGAAAAGCTTTTCGTCGGAGAGCAGGATTATCATTTTTTCCATCTTCAGCAAGAAAAGCAATTTCTTGGAACGAGTCACTCGTAGTTCCTTGACCCGGTCCGTAATCAAGTGGCGTTTCACTCTGGCTCTGGAAGATGCATGCAGGTCTTTTTTGATGATTCTCCGCATGGATTTCTCCAAAATATTGGCTTCCTTTGCAAGTTTTCTTATGGAACGCACCGGGTTGCGAGCAATTTTTGCACGGACCGATTTGATCACGTTCGGCGTGCGTGCAAAACGTGGACGTCCGCTGCTAAGCTCCATCCTGCAGGGACTTTTTTATGCGGTAAACTGTTGCCAAATGGCACCCTACCACCTTGGCAATCTCTTTTAGCTTCTTTACTTCTTTTTTCGAGCAACAAACTGGTGATCACTTCTTTCGCGAACATTTTGAGGAATTTGCAATAAAACAAATAGAATGTTTGGATGCAACACTTGAAAGTAAACATAAAAAAATACACTTTTGACAGAAATTAGTCACTAGCTACACGAATTAACCCAATACTCAAGTTTGAACATTTTCGCATTATTTTATGCCGCACCCTGTAACATCAGGTGCGTACTTTATTTTGTCCGGTACTGTAATATATGTCGATTTTATCAACGTTACCTAATAACCGGAGACCTCAGTAGCCAAGTCCAGATTTTGTGGAATAAGTGGCTTCCGCGAATTTAAACTGAGCTTTATCAACTATGACGCTCTAAATTCGAGTTTGGAAGTTTTTCATAGTACCACCTATCTTATCAAAAAAGAATAAGTTCATCGATTGCTACCCCATTGGAAGCCTCAATGATCCAAGGCAATTCCACAGTTATTAACCGGATCTTTTTTCTTTCGATTGAGATAAGACCGTCGAATTGAACCCAGCCGATTAAGCTATGCATGGCAATCTTAGACTAGGATAATATTTCGCAAAAATCACGAGCACACGAATCAAAGCCGTTCGGCTTATCGCCTGCCCGGTTTAATTTAAATTGATGTTTCCAGTCATGAAGAATCATTTGTACGAGTGCAAGTGCCGCGATCACACCAAACCCCATTCGACCATGCAGTCCCTGGCAGTAGTCATCACACTCGTCCCGCTTCTGTTGGCCTATGCGGCAGTCATTTCAGATGAACAGGGCTGTAAAGCGCAAGGTTGCCGCACGTACGGGGAAGTCAACACCCTCTGGTGTCACGACGATTCGGACAAGTTCTGCCAGTGTCGTCCTAGTCCTTCTGGAAGTTGGTCCCTGCAAGTGATGCCTTGCGCACCGGCAACGCTTTACAGTTTCCGGCACCAGGTGTGTGTTCATCCTTCAATGCGTAACGCAACAGACTGCTCGAACATAGATCGCAGTGACGACATGGAAGTTTGCGTCGAAACACCCTGCGAAAGCTACAAGGATATCAACAATCTGCGATGTCACAATAGTACGAAGAAGTTCTGCCAATGTCGCCCGCTGAAGATTCAACCAACAGTCTTCGTGCCGCTGGCAATGCCGTGTGGCGACGAAACCTCATTCAGCTATCGGCAGCAGACTTGCTCCCGGGACGAATTTTGGCAGAACAGCTGTCCCTAAGCTGAGTTAAGCTAGTAGGTTCTTTCCCAAATCGAAATATAGAGTAAACATAGAGACAAACCTGCAATATTTATGACACAGTGCCATTGACCCTCGCTCTGAACCGCAAGTCGACGAGCGAGGGTGTCTTTTTACTTCAACCGGGAGGCGTCGTGATACGTCGGCGAAGATTAATACAATTTATGTATCGGTGGTAAAGGAAGGGGAAGTGCGGCAAGGATGGAATCGGATTCGATCACGACGGCGACAGCGTGTTTATATTAATATGCCTAATGAGGAGTCGGTGCGGGTTCGGTCGATTCTTTGCCATTCATGGATGTTCACAGTTTGGGGGTAGCTTAATTGCGTTTATGGGAAGCGCCGTGACCTTTCGATGACCAAATTTAGTACCGGCCGATATTGTCAGTCGGAGAAAAGGGTTGCCAAGCGGTGGCACGTTTCGATTCTGGACATGTGTGATTGTATGTTCAATTTATTAGCAGATGGCGGTGGTGGTGCCTCATATGGATAATTATTTGTCGGTAATTAATGTTCCGACGGCAGGAGTTTATGGCAGCGCAAACGGAGTGATGAATCGTGAGCTCATCAAGCCATAATTGATTTGTGTGAATGAGTTTGTGGTCGTCTTTTTCGGGGAATATCAATCAATTACAACTTGTAATTCTAAGGATTTGAAACAAACGGGGATTTATTGCATAGATTCAACCAATCGCATTGCATGGAACCATTTTTCTCACATCGGGCATGTGTTGACCCACAGTTCATCCCGGGTGCAAGTCTGATGAAAGAAGCTGAACGACGTAGCAGTGGCACATGGCATGGCCACTGCGGCCTCACATTTTGTAGTCTCATCCAGCTCGGTCGATGGAACTGGCCGACACTGGCAGAACTTCTTCACGTCCGGATGACACGATAGAGTATTTATCTCCTGGAAGGTTTCGCAAGGCACCATCTGGCAACCAGCATTATCTGCGTCATCTGTCTTATCATCTTGGTTGCCCCCGCCTCCCGATTGGTCACACTCGGCATCGTCACGCAGATCCGGTCGGACGCAAACCTGATGGCGGAAGCTGAACACGGTGTCCGGTTGTGGGCAGGGCATGACTTGGGGGATCCACACATTGCCTACAGTCGGACGACATTGGCAGAATAACGCCGGATTGGTGTGGCAAAACAAGGTGTTGATCTCTTGGAAGGTATTGCAACTAGCCGTGATGCAACCTTCCGGTCCGTCCTGAGCTAGCGAAACCTGGAAGGCACAGAGTGCCAAAAGAGCGCTGAAAACTACCGAAGAAACCATTCTGATTGGCCAACTTGCACTTTCTGATGAACCGATGAGTAAATTTGATCTATTATATAGGAAATGCATTTGGCATTCTTGATTCTCGAAAGCTTCTCGAAAACGTCCATCAGTTGAATGCCACTACATGTTGTCCAACATCGATCAATCAATTAGTACACTTCAGGGGCTACCGGTTTTGATAGAACATAATGTTCGACAAGCGTGATAGCAGAGGCGTGCTGTTTGGGAACAAGCTTCTGTGCACGCGTATGACGAAGATAACTCTTACAAGCTTGTAACGATCGGCAAACGTTGTCAGTCAACCGATAATTTGTTTGGGATTTTGAGAGGGGCGTTGCCGATTATTCTATCGGTACGAATAGTTATGGAATCTTTTACTACAAATTACTTTAAAGTTTTCTCTATTCAGTTAAAAAAAAATTAAAAATGAACAAGATTGTAATGTAATTTCGCATTATTTGGTTTTATTACTCGTAATGGAATATAACTTGGAGAAAAATGCAACATTGCACTATGGTCCAGATCACGAATTAACGAGGAAACATGCTCACAGCGCCTAAACTTGAAACTTTACAGCAAAGTGATGTTGTACAACATGGTTTGTATCACTAAGTCCCATTTTTTAATGTTTATTAAAATTAGGGTGGTCCCCATTTTCACAAAAATACAAAAACTAACTTTTTTATTTGCTGAAATAGACGTTTACATTGTTGGGCAAAGTTGTAGCGCAAAAAATTTCATGAAATTTTCATGAATGTTTTTGTAGCTTGAAAATTGACCGATTTAGAGCAATTTTCTCTCATCAACTTAGGGTGTACCATAAAAAATGTTTTTTGCCCCAACTTTTTAGTTTCAATTTTCTTTGTACAAAAATTTGAAAATTCTAGCAAATTCTAGCAATTTAAATGTCTATTTCAGCAAATAAAAAAGTTAGTTTATGTATTTCCGTGAAAATGGGGACCACCCTAATATTAATTAACATAAAAAATGGGCATCCGTATTTTTTTTTTTTTTTTTCAAGATTCACCATAACTTTTTTGGAGTTCGTGGGCAAAAAAAGCAACACATCAATTCGCTTTGAAAAATTTAATGTGTGAGTGAGATTGTGGAGTGTATTAGTGTTGGGTATAAGATTGGAGTCCGGAAGTTCAATGAGTCACACAAAAAACAATCACGAAACGCAACCGAGATTTGAACCGAGCCATGGTTGCATCATGGTTTGATAATGTAATTATTTAGCTACTTTTTTGCGGTTCACTCTGATTGGTTACAGTGCCAGTGCACAGTGGTCCAGAATGCGAATATATTTTCAGACTAAGTTTGAAGTTTTGGAGCAAAATTGTCTTCCACAAAGTTATTTTTTTTATAACAAAATGCTTCTTTTGGTGTGAATGAAAGCTAGGGTGGTCCTTATTTTCAGAGAAATCGAAAATCTTACATTTTATTTGCATAAATAAAGGCATGCATTATTCGGAGAAGTTGTAAAATAAATAACGTGTCCCTATGAAAATCAGTTATTTTGCTCTAACTTTTTTATTTCAAATTTCCAGCAAAGTTGTCTCCCTATTGGTTCTAGAACAATAAAAGTTTTGGTGTGCTAAAATGGTCTCTATCGTATATCAAACAAAAGTTATTATTAAGTTAAGTTCGTTGAGAAAAATATCAATCCACCAAATTGCCCTCAGCTTCGACCCATCGAACGTTACTGGGCAATCGTGAAGAGGGTCTTCAAGAAGACTGGCAAGGTAGCTGGGAACATGCGGGAGTTCAAAAAAAATTTGGGCTCAAGCGTCCAAAAAATGCGATGCAACACTTGTCCGGAACTTGATGAAGAGCATTCGATCCAAAGTTCGAAAATTCGTGAAGGAATAACAAAAATTTCATCCGGTCTTCATTATGTTCAAGTTTAACCTCGTACAATAAAGGATCAATTTTTTGTTTGAATAAAATATCGGTTTTCAACATAATTTGAAAGAAAGTTTGTGGAGCAGTCGGTTGACCCAGCTAGTGGAAAATGCTTGGTCAGCCAGTTTTGTTTTCTTTCGAAGATTTTTCTATGGAATTTTGCCCGGTCTGCACTGCCAATTTTTCGTACCAATTTTAACTATCTATAATTGTTTTTCTGTTTTTAGTTGCAACGTTCAGAAGTAAGTGTGTTCACTCCAGTAACACTCCTTGGGTGGGGTTTTGATGCCCTGGCAAAGTCCGTTTTTCAGTTGGCTGAGAAGATGCAAATATAACCATAACCATGAAAATATAGTTATACAACGTGCGCCGCAAAACTAATGATTTCATTTTCACGCTGGTGTCTGGCACAACAACTGAGGCCCGTCCCCTTGTGTATAATTTGTTTCGCATTGCCCTCGCCATTATATACACACTTAAAAATAATGAATTTTAAACGAGACGTTATTCATGTTTGTAAAAAGTTGGGGAACGTAAAGAGAGATTTTGTGTACAATTATTTCTCATTTAACTGATACACACACAATTCAACGAAATGTGTGTTTGATTGAATTTTTTTCTCTTCTCTTTCAACTCATTCTTATGTGCTAAAGGACGCTTGCATGTGTCGGTCTTATTGGACAGAAATTTGCATGACATTTTGGTAGTGGTAAATATATTGCTTCTCAGTCAGTCAGTCAGTCAGTCAGTCAGTCAGTCAGTCAGTCAGTCAGTCAGTCAGTCAGTCAGTCAGTCAGTCAGTCAGTCAGTCAGTCAGTCAGTCAGTCAGTCAGTCAGTCAGTCAGTCAGTCAGTCAGTCAGTCAGTCAGTCAGTCAGTCAGTCAGTCAGTCAGTCAGTCAGTCAGTCAGTCAGTCAGTCAGTCAGTCAGTCATATCAAAATTTCATGCTAACCACACATTCATCTAGGGTACTCCTACTGAGTGCCGATGAAGAAATGATTACACTGGTCGACAAAATCCGAAAAAAGTCTTAAGGCCCAGAGCTCCATGCCAGTCTCTGTCAGCTTGGGACCAAAAACCACCGAATATCGTATTTTGGCCTCATGCGATTTGCATTTTTTTTCTCTCAAATTGGCATCAAAAATTGAAATTTTGATATATTTTTAGAACCATTCAAATGCTTCAGGTTAAATGTTAATGCTGCAGAAGCATTTTTTTTTTTTTTAATTTCTTAGACTTCAGCAAACAACTTTCCACAAAAAAAAAATTGTGTCGATCCGACTTCACCAGTAAAAGTTATGACCGTTAAAATGCAGCATATTTTAACAAAAAAACAGCAAAGTACAGTAAACCCTCTGATATGCGCGGATTCGCTTGATGGGGGTCTCAAATGATATATGGGTATTGACCTTTGTTGTTTCATCAGAAAATAGGTCTTGATCCTTCGTACATAGGAAGTTATTTCCTTGAGCAAAGCTGTTCAGTAGACCAAGGCCTTCAGATTGGTAAACTTAAAAAATCAGAATTATCTCACCACGCGGAGCTAGTGTGCATCTAAACTTAATTTATAACCTGAATCTCGAGATAGTTGACATACCTATAGCAGTTTGGCGTCTTCGAAAAAGATGTTTGGTTGAGTTAGTCCTTTCGGATGGTGTTATCATTAGTTCAGATCTCATCCGCAACGTGGTACTAGCATACATGTGAGCTTTGTGTATTACCTGTATTGTGAGATCTAGATCGTGTATAAATTCACTGTTTTCAGGAAGGTTAGTTGTAAAATTTTGAGCTTCCAGATGCTCGACTCAACAGTTCAGAATTATCATAATCCGTGGCACTAGTGTGTTTGTAAACTTACTGCATTATCTGGATCTCGAGATTATTGAGACAAAGCAAGATGTCCTCCTCCAAAAAAAAATATTCAAGGGTTCAGAGCTTTTTAAATGGTGTACACATTAGATAAGAACTCGTCCGCTACGTGGTGGTTGTGTTAATGGGAACTTTTTGTTATACCTGTATTATAATTCGTGGTCTTCCAGACGTTCAACTTCATAATTCAGAATTATTTCACTGCATGGCACTCCGTCTGTGAATTTTGTAATGAATGTTTATAGCTAGTACATATGAGAGGCTGATTACCTCAATATTGGTATTTTTGGTACGTTCTTCTGACTACTTCGGGTTACTCCTTCAGAGAAGTTCTTCACAAAACTTCGGGTAAGTCATTTAAAGAACTTCATGGAAGTTCTGCAGAGAATTCCAGGGAAGTTCTCCAGAGAACTTCATGTGTGTGAACTTCATAGAAGTTCTGCAGAGAACTTCAAGGAAGTCCTGCAGCGAAATTTAGGGAAATTCTTCTTGGAACTCCAGGGGAGTTTTTCAGAGAACTTAATGAAGGTCTTCAGAGAACTTCTGGGAAGTTCTTTAGAGAACTTCATGGAAGTTCTGCAGAGAATTTCAGGGAAGTTCTGCAGTGAACTTCAAGAAAGTCTTTCAGATCACTTCAGGCAAGTTCTGCAGAGAACTCCTGTAAAATTCTTCAGCAAACTTCAGAGAAACTTTTTAAGAGAACTTCAGAGATGTTTTGCAAAGAATTTCAGGGAAGTCTTTAAGAGAACTTCAGGAAAGTTTTCCAGAGAACTTAAGGGAAGTACTTTAGAGAACTTCAAGGAAGTACTTTAGAGAACTTCAGAGGACTTCTTCAGATAATTCGAGGGAAGTTCTCCAGAGAAATTCAGGGAAGTTCTGCAGAGAACTTTGGAGAAGTTCTTTAGAGAACTTCATGGAAGTTCTGCAGTGAACTTCAGGGAAGTTCATCAGAAAACTTCAGGCAAATTCTTCAGAGAACATCAGGGAAATCCTGCAGACAATTTTAAGGAAGGGCTATAAAGAACTCCAGGGAAGTTCTGCAGAGAAGTTTGGGGAAAATCTGCAGAGTACTTCAGATAACTCCAAAGAATTTTTCAGAGAACTTCAGGTAAGTTCTGCAGAGAACATCAGGGAAGTTCTGTAGAGAACTTCAGGGAAGTTCTGCAGTGAACTTCAGGGAAGTTCTGTAGCGAACTTCATGTAAGGGTGTTATTTGAATGTTAACATTTGTGTGTGTTATAATTTTCCTTGTGCTGTCATAGTTTTCCATCAACAATTTGGAATGTGTTACTGGAATAGAAGGATGCTTATTTTCATTATGCAGCAGAACTGCTTTTAAACATTTTGACGAGCTATCGATGAATAGTTGCCACTCTTACGGTTCTTTCGTCAAACAAGCCACCGACATCATGGCAAAAGCAAAGTCCATCCTATGTAAATAAAATATGAATAAGAGTCATGCCACTTGAGTTCAGTAGCTCTTTGTAATCCGCACACACAAACATTACTCTCAAAATTCGAATTTTTATCCAATTTCCACTAAATTTTCAGTAAGTAAATAAACAAAATAAAAGTTAGTTTTGACATCATTAATTAAGTTTATTTCGCCTTCATATCCGAATGCGCAAGCCTTGGAATTAACCCCAGGCATAAGGTTCTACACGATTTCAAAATTATCAGTTTTTTTTGGCAGAGGCATTTAATTGAACGGTTCTCAAAATATATAAAAATTTCAATTTTTGATGCTAATTTGTGAAGAATAATGGTCAAATAAGATATTCGGTGGTTTTGAGACCCAAGCAAATGGAAAGTGGTATAGAGCAGTGATTCTCTCTGTGAAAATCTCTGTCGACCAGTGTTATGAGAGGGAAGAACGAATTAGTATGACGTTGCACTTCCTGAACGTTTGTATAGCGTTCTTAAGGAGAAGGGTGGTATTAGTGTCCTGAGCGAATTTTTCTCATTTCACTAGCATTGCCAGTTACTACAAGGCCAGACCTCATGTAGACGTCATTCGGTCTTGGGGCACCGAGATTTTCGGGACATTTTGGTAGTGTGTGTTTTTTTTTTCTTAACATTTCTAATGTAATTTGAAGTGTCGCGTGTAAAGCAGATTTGCCAGATTTACAGATGGACATTCGGTAAGATTACAAATAAGCTTTCTGTTGGATTTTAATGTGATTTGAAGAGTCTTTTTATGATACGTTCAGTAACTTCATTCTCCATCCATGAAAACCAGAACAATTTCCGGTTCTCTCTCTGGAAACCACTAGAGCGAATGCAAAAAAGGCAATACAATATCTTTCTTTTGTTGTTTGTTGCGCCTAATTCCATGAAATGATTCCGTAAAAAGAAATATTAGGGAATCAAATTAAAAAAAACTCATAAAGGCAACCAGCTAAGAAGAAGAAATGCGTGCTAAAATTATGAAATAATACGGAATACTGAAAACATACGGAATACGTAAATTTTTCCGAATTGATCGAAGTTCTTAAAATCTTTATGGCAATTAAACACATTGTTTAACTACTTGTTCTCAAACTACTTATTCTACATAAAAAATCAAAGAACTAACTAACTATAATTGTAATGTTTGTATTTTTAGAACGTGGAGTAACAATTTTCTTTTGGGTTTATTTTTCTTTATTTGTATGCATATTTTGAGTAAAACCCAGTGGTTGTGTTTAAAAATATACAATAAACCCACAAGGAGAGAGTTCCTCTCCCATGTAGGCAACAGAACAGAGTGTGCACAAACAATCACTAGAACCATCACTAGCAATTGGTACTACATGAACACGATCAGGTGCGCATTATTTTGCCTGTCAAGGTGGCGGATTCGTTCGTGCTTTGGCCTACCCCGCATTGAGGATGTAAGGCAAAAGGAATGCGTCCTTGGTTCGAGCACTACTTTGTTCAAGCGCTTCGCCTAATTTTCAATCCTTCTATTCAATTTTCACATTCTGCCGCACACTAACGGAACTATCAACACTTTCTCTTCATATCTCGCATTCTAACAAAACGTTACTGCCCACTCTTTGGGCCTCATGGTGATGAGCGAACATTTCTTTCTACTATTCTACTGCTTGTTTGATGATTTTGATGCAACTTGTATTAAAAATAAAATAAGTGCTTTTGGAAATGAAAGAGTATTACCCATTAATTTTTTGTAAACAAGTAATGGAAAACTACCGGTCACTCTGGCATTTGCAGATGACGTACTAATGATAGCAGAAAAAATAGTCAAGTTATTGAAGAATGAGCTGATGAAAGTGGGACTAGAAATTAATCTCAGTAAAACCAGATTTTAGTTAGAGGGCCACCGAAGCATAGGAATATTCCAAAAACTGTGAGAATAAATGAAGAAGAGCACTAAACAGTGAAGAGTATGAAATATCTAGGAACATACTTAACAGAGACGCTAGATAGACCACAAACTACTAGAAAGAGGTATTTGAAAGCTGTAGGTAATAGTAAGGAGATAATAGAATTTCTAAAAAGATATACAACAACATGAGAATTAGCTAAACTCATTTACAAGACAGTTATATCACCAGCTATAATATATGGCTTAAATTCTGTATCTCTTATAAAAAATAATAGAAAATATGAGATGCAAATAGTAAAGGAGATGCTCAGATGCTGTAGGGGTAAACCTAGAGGAAGACTGAAATTATTAAGGCTGCTAGACGGAAAAACAGCAGTTAGAAAGATTAGAGTAATGAGCATTAGTTATGTGACATACAAAGAAAGTAAACTGGGCATCCATTGAGAGTTACCCTGGAAATGAAGTATGGAAGAAAAATGATAGGTAGGCCGGCAAAGACCTGAAATGATTCGATCAAGGAAGAAAAAAGTTCGATACCAGGGTTAATAGAAGAAAACTGGATAATATTGACAAGAGACAAAAAAAAAGGTGAAGGAAAAGGTCGAAGAGATCTATATGAAATATGAAGAAAGTGAAGAGGAATCAGAATCAGCAATAGAAGACTAGTTCAACAGTGCTAGGAAGATAACTAAAAGTACGCAAGCAAACATTCTATGTCTAAATGTTGATTGAAAAAATAGTAATAGAAATAATTATAAAATCAATCCTTAAACAGAAATAATAGTTTATGTGTATTATTGCGTGTGCGTATATGTTTAGAGAATTGGAAGAGCTGAGAAAAAAAAATAGCAACAAATAATGACGAGAACAAAATTAAAGTGTTCAATTCATAACGTTACAGGAACACAAGCATCAAATACTGAAGGAACGATTGAGCCTTACATATGAAGATGACAACCAACACATAGACATGGGGATAAAAGGGACAGAATAATGAAGAAACAAAACTTTGGTGAAATCGTTCATTTATTTTTTCTTATTATTGTGATAATAAATATAATTCCAAATACGCGTCAGAATTTAGAGAAGACTTTTTGTTTATTCTGGAAGTATGAATGCTCTCAATGTATCCAATTGATACATGGTGGTGTTTATGCGGGGCTCATTGTATATGCAAATATTATTGTGGCAGTATTATTGTACACAGATAAAAAGAAACACAGAATTTTCTGTGTTATCTAATGCGCAGAAAGGAATGCTAGATTTGGCAGAAAATAATGGGATATTTTATGTAAATTTAAGCCATATAACGCCTGAATCAAGCCTGTTGTATGAAAGATTGCAAACATTGTTGCATAGCTCATCAAAGACTACAACCAATTGCGTTGTTTACGCCTCCTTTGACTTGGAATTGAACGAGGGAAAATTTTACGCGCTTGTTAAAATTAATTATTTTTTTCTGTATATATAAAAATGTATTGTATATGCTGGACAGATTTACAAGTTCAGCTAATTATATACAATTTATACCCAAATGATACCAGAAAAGTGGTTATAAAACCTAAAGTAAGTAACTCTTCTCGGAGCCAAAGAAAGAGATGTATGCCGAGGGAAATGATCGCACCACACACTTCTCGAATCAAAGAGCAAACAGTAGCGAGTCGAACGAAATCAGATGATGCATTCGATTCGGTGGCAGAAAATACAACAAGAGTAGGTACCATGCGAGGAAAGCCTCAGCGAAAAGAAGCAGCGCACAAATGGGTTTCAGTGGAAGTTCTTTTCTGCGCCCCCATCGCACATGGCGAGCAGCATGACATGGGCTACTTTCTCCAACGGTTGCTAACTGCTGTACACATGTTTCGTGTCCTATCGTTTTTCTCACGTCGTCGTAGTCGTCGTCGTTTTGGTCGTCGTGTTGTCGATTTGCACTTCTGTCTAGCGATTAATTAACTCTCAAACTGTTTTGGAATCGTTTTTTTTCTCCCCGCTCCCGCTGCCAAGTTCAATTGCTTTCCCACAGTAGTTTGCGGGCGCATCAGATTAGCTGAGATACTACTGACAATCACAGAAGATCTACACGGCAAGCCACGGTGCGGAGATTCTGTTCCTATTTCAACTGCCGCAGTCGTGAGGGAGGTGAGATACTTCTCCTGTGGTTTGTCGATTCTCGTCGTTGCCTAGTTTGAGAATCGAAAAGAGATTGACGACGAATGGTTGGAAGAACTTTCCGCTGCTCTGCGGAAGCAAACGGTCATCATACTCTCCTCCCTCGTTCAACAGCAGCAGTGAGGTACACACGGTCGGTGCCAGCGACGGACATTCGCTCAAATCGGGGGAGAAAACTCATCCCTCTCGAGAGATATATGCACCACCATAGTGGCACGGAACTTTGTGTGCTTGTGGGAAGACCGCGTGTGGTGTGACCGTGTTCCTCTCTGGGAGTTTTACGCTGCTTTTTTTCCCGTGCTCAAGATCTGAGATGTTCTCGTCGAAGAAGGAGACATTGCCGTTTGTTGTCTGCTGCTGGGCTCTCGGTTTTTGAATTCAGTTTTTCGGAATTGGATGATCGTATCGGGGGTTGTTCTCCGGAGAGGATTCGGACGAAGGGAGGGCCGGTGGGAAAGGGGGGTGATTACCCTTGCTACAGCCTGCTGAACGGTCATGGGCTCCTGGTAACGACGGGACCGAATTCTCTCTCGAGTTAGAGTGAGAAAGAGCTGCCGTCTATATAACTGGTGGCCTGACTAGCAGCAGCCCTCTTGCATCGTTTCTTGAGGAATTTTCGAAGAGAGGATTCCTGCTAATGTGGCGCAGGGAATTTTGCTGTGGTGTTGCAGGAATGTATATTGGAAATGGGGAATCCTGGGATTGTTTCTTCGGTTAACTTTGCTTGATTGGTTGCAAACTGAATGCAGTATGCGATAAAGTTCGACCAGCTGGGATATTCCTGCGATGATCGTTATTTTTTTGCTAACGGGTGTAGTTATAGGTGGCTGATAAGAATACAAAATAAGATAACTTATTCACATAGGTTACGCAGATACAGCAAAAGCCTAGAAGAATAAACAGATTATATGGAAGCAATATGACAATTCCTCGTAAGATCTATCCTCATGCTATCGGAGATTCTCAGTTGATCTTTATTTATCACATTTTGTTGGTGTGCTTTACATTTGAAACCACCGCCCAAAAATAATCCAAAGACATGAATCATGGAATCCGGAAATGGTGTTTATAATAGTTGCAAGCTCATTAAAAACAATTTCGAAATAAAATTCGTGCAAAATAAGCTTCCAATCTTCCATCTTCTAAATAAAACTGCACCCAATTCACGCAAATTTATGTTTTTTTTTTCAAGTAAAGCAAGTTTTTAGATCTAAAAATAATGGAACTACAGAATTGTTCTGGAAGATCTAATGGAACTCTTGAAAAATCTGGAGATTGTTGTTGTTGTTTCGTATTTACGTTGAGGCTGGTTCGTCACGCCAAGAAGACGACCTGGACCCTAGAAAAAACCATCAACCATCAGATCCATCAACACCTGAGCCAGGACCAACGGTTCTTATCTTTCGTCTTAGAACATTCCAGCGGCCCCATCTGGAGCTGAAACCAGACTGACTAAGGTTAGACGCAACCACGCTTGCCATTAATCCACCGGCGTCGTCAGAGAACTGCAGATTTCGGAATGCAAATTGGAGGAAAAGCACGAGAAATTGTGATAAATACTGTGCGAACATCTGAATTCAGTATACTGTAAGAACCTCAGAATTTTAGTTGAACGAATTCTTGTAATGAGCCTTATGGAGAGTATTGGAAAATATGGATTTACAGGTAATTTTAAGATTAACTGGGAGCTTTAAAAATAAACGTCTGAAGGATGTTCTAAAGATCTACACGATTAAAAAAAATCATGAATTTTTTGGTTTAATCTAACATAATATAGCAAAGAACATTTGCACATATCCTAGGGAGTATCCTAGCGGCCACGAAAAACGATCAACGTTGTAGATTGTTTGAAAACTATAAAAATGTCCTGCGTTCTATTGCCCAAAATTCCAAAAATCCAAACAGGCTATCCAATAGGCTCCAAAAGACATTCAAGATACAAAAAATTGGCGGCATTTTCAATATTTTGAATGCTGATAGCCTATTTATAACTATTGAAATTAATGAAAAAAAGAACACGGTTTACCTAAACTTCTGCTTCTCAATTAGGATCCCTTGTCAACCGAATGAATGAGGCCACACCCTTTCTTAACCCGCGGTATTTTCTGACTGTGTTACCCAATTTTTGCAATGTGTTTGGTCCTCCCTTAGCTTAGCCGGTAAAGGCGCAACTACAAAGCAACACCATGCTGGAGGCGGCTGAGTTCGATTCCCGGTCTGGTCTAGGAATTTTTCGTTGAGGAAAATTTCTTGACTCCCAGGGTATGATTGTACTTGCCACACAATCATACTAATGCAAAAATGATACCCGGCACCGAAAGCTCTCAATTAATAACTGTGGAAGTGCATTTAGAAAACTAAGTTGAGAAATAGCAATAAGCAGAAATTGTGAAAAGCAATAAGCTTGAAATGCTAAATAAGAAGAAGAGGAATCTAACACCTATTGGCCAGCAATGATATTTTGGAGAAACTTGCTTGCAACAATCGTTTCAGCGAAAATTGAAAGCATCTTAAATCCGAGAGCTAGAAAGTGGTAGCTCAACTGAAGATCCAGCAACCCATTTCATAATGTTTTAATAATCACGCCCATTCCGAGGTTACTTTCACTTACAATGAGCCCCGCATGTTAACATTACCGACATCATTTGGGTAATGGTACGTTTAGGTTTGAAAATTTAAAATTTTAAACACTTTCAGGTTTGGAAATTTAAAATTTCCACCACCAAAACCAGGCACGTATGTGGTATTACTTGAAAATAGGTGTTAGTAATATATTAGTAATCAGACAGGTCTCACCAAAGACGGCCTCCAAATAATACTAGCTTGTTCAGTCGAAGAAGTGTGAAGAAAATTGTTCGATATTAGTTTGTATTTATCTGCATGCACTCGCCACGAATTAAAACTAACAATAAATAAAACTAACTTTGATAGAGAGCCCGCTAGATATGAAATCAGCATTACGTAAACGAAGCACGTATGTGTGTTGGCTTTGTTCGTGACTTCTGATCAGCGAAGGGCTGTTCTCTGCACGGTGCTGGTCTGCTTCTTATTGCAAACATTTTTTCGACTCCTCACTCCGCCAACAATCACAATCTTTCGCTGCAGGGCGACTCTTCACCGAACTTCAAAATATATGCCCACATCTATTGATATAAGTTTCAGCTATCAAACGATATGCTTAGTTTACTGCCAAAGCAATACATATCTGTTACAATTGGTTGCAGCAACTTGATTGTGACTCAAGAGAGTCACATTGAAGGTTTTTTAACTGGTTTGCAACAAGTCTGATACTAGGATGAAACCTTGATGTTTTGCTTTTGACAGTTATAAACAATTTGATTGAATTTGAAACATCGATGTGTTGTATACTTGTTTTAATACAATATGAAATATATTTATATATATTATGCGGGTTTTGTTTTTGTTCATTTTTTTTAAATTAATTATCTGTATTCGTGCTTACATATTGCGTTATGATTTGAAGATTTGAACCAATTTTTGTAATCTTTTGAAATAAACCACCCACTCTTGTTAGTTACCCCAAGAGCATCCTTACTGTTTACAATTTTTTTACAACCTACACACTTAGAAATTATGAATTTTACACGAAACGTAATTTATGTTTGTAAAACGTCGAGGAACGTAAAGAAAGATTTCGTGTAAAATTATGTCTTCTGAAACTGACACATACGCAATTCGACGAAAAATGTGTTTGATTGAATGTAATTTCTCATCTCTTTCAACTTATTCTTATGTGCTAAAGGACGCTTGCATGTGTCGGTCTCAAGGGACAGAAATTTAAATTTTAAAAATGAATACAAGATACTCACACATTCAAGGAATACTCTTGAGTTTACGAGTAACAATAAATGGAAAAAGTGTTCTCTTTGCTTTCTTTTTCTTTGTGCTGATGTTCCTCGTCAGAAAAGTACAAAAAACCTTGTAGCCTTTCACACCTCATTAATTTGCGAAAAAAGTTCATCGGAGGACATTGTGAGTATTTTTGCTCACTTTGGCCACATTTACGGCGTATTCCGGAGATCTGATTCCCCTGGCGATATGGTCACATTTGGATCGATTCTGAAACCTGACTTGCAACGTCTCCAACATCATGATACAGGTATACCTCGATAGTACGTACATCAACTTTCTGATTTCAAATCGCAAATGCATAAAAACTACAGATTGATCTGAAATCTAATCGTGTCAACAACCAACAAAAAGAGCAAAAGGTTCCTCTTTCTTTTGGTTATACTAGATTTCAGATACAACCTGTAGTTTTCAAGCAATTGCGATTTGAAGTGAGAAAGTTGATGTACGTACATCGAGGTATACCGGTATTGCAAAACAAGTTCATTAGAGGATATTTCGAAGATTGCGGGTCACATTCCAAGGTAGTCAAAGATCCGATTCCCCCGCTAGAATGGCCACTTGAAGTTCTTGGTTGCATTGTTCAGATCCGGAAAAATTACAAGGGACACCCTACTTGAACGCAAAGCAGACGTTGGACTACGTAGCAATGTCTACTGAATATTTAAATCTATGTCTCCTTAAATATGACATGACGGTTGCCATTTGTAAAATTTCTATTTGGTATGCAGCTCTTGCCATAAGCTTGCACTTCGAAATTAAATAGAGACCGTTAAAAATATCCGAGCTGTGTTGGAAATTGTACACAAGATTTAAGGTATGCGACGAAAGGAAAGCTGAAACTATTTCTACCACCGCTGGCTGCCAATTAACAAGAATTTGAACCGGTATGCTTGATAATTTTAAATCAAACAAACTCTTTTGCTAAGAAAATCAAATAGGTTGTCCTAAAAAAGGCGGATTTTCAATAATCCATGCTTAATCGATCTATTTTGGACCTGCCACTTATTTACAAATATTGGACGAGGTGCTTGTCACTGCCAGCTGTCAATTCAATACTGGCTCATTACCGATCGGCACAGCTTCGTTATTGTTGAACGAATGAAGTCCCTTACTATCATTTGAAGTTTGTGATAGGGAAAAATACTGTAC
This sequence comes from Aedes japonicus, assembly GCA_034211315.2. Classification (NCBI taxonomy): domain Eukaryota; kingdom Metazoa; phylum Arthropoda; class Insecta; order Diptera; family Culicidae; genus Aedes; species Aedes japonicus. The sequence goes on along the minus strand of JASCZW010006347.1, from coordinate 5,754 downwards.
ATTTAATAAATTTACTCTGCAAAACGTAGTTACAAGACATCACTTTACAATGGCGTTATTTTCATTAGTTTAAGTGAAAAAAAATAATTATTTTAAATATTTAAATCATAGCATAGAAATATGTACATTCGATTGATGCTAAAAAAATGCCAAATTATGAAGAAACGGTTGAGATGAACGCTCAAATTCTGACAACTTTTTCGTGACGGTCGCAATTCGATAGTTTTTTTTTAAATTACACCTCCACTATAGAATACAATGACGAAGTCCTATGTCAAAAAGTGGCAAGTGGCCACTTAAGGCCTTTGAAAACTTGATTCAACGTGTCAAATTGTATGATTTAGCTTATTGAGTTCCATGAGACGACATTTGAAGGATTCTCGATCGCATTCGTTGCATGCATTAAGTACTTTTGAAAATCTGGTCGGTAGAACTTTTCGCAACTCAGAAATCTGTCTCTACTGGTCTTCTGGTGGTTGAAGCGTTGTCCGCTGTCTAGTGGTAAGTGTTCAGCCTATGCAACCCCGAGTTGAAGACTAATTTAACTTCCATAATCCAGAGGGTACCAACTCAGGAAAATATCTTGTGATGTAAAATTTGGCATGAAACGTGTCAATGAATACAATAATAGAATTGCACTAATACACAAACAACATGACAGTTCACATAAGCATGTTTCACAAGAATTAGTGTCATTCATCATAAAATTAGTTTTTAAATCTTGAAGTGAAGAATTGTTGACTATCGATACCAGCAGTGATTTGGACAGTGAGAACCAGCTCAATAACGGAATGTTGTGAATCGAGAACGACATCGAAGATGAGGAAGAAGAACCGCTTCCGTTTGTTTGATGATGGTAGGAATAAAGATGAAAAAAATAAGGCCCAGCACCTGACTTAGCGTTCCAAATATCAAGCGACATAATAGAATGACACACTAAACAAATCTTAAAATTACAAAAGGAAGTTTCAACTTCAATCCTGGCGGCATCCGTTCCACTAAAGAAGCTTCTATGGAGTTCGTAGAAGAAGTAAATGATACAATTAGTCAGGTGTTTCACTTATGCAGAAGGTGGGAGGTGACATCAATTTCAAACGGGGAGCTTAAGCTTGAGTTTCAAGTACGACAAATGCTCGGCAGCAACCACACAAGTTCAAATGCTTCGTGGGATAATTCAGAGCCTTTATGAGTCTGAGACGAGTCAGCCCTCTGTTCACAAACTGTAAGTAATGGGGAGTTGGCATTCACGACTCTACCCATCCAGAGTGCTTCAATCGGGTGCCCTGATGGTCCCTCCTAATCCCATGACATATTTATATAATAGTGTATATATTTATGTATATAAAAATACTACAAGCATTCGTATCTTTGCTATTACATATGATCTTCTATTCGGTTGGTCCTGAAATGCAAGAAATGTTGTAGAGTGTTAAAGAGTTGAGTTCTGTGGTTCCGTGCTGAAGCACGTTTTCGATCGTTTTCAGGGATCTTGATTTAAGGCTACACGGAAAAGTTTGTTATGTCTATTGATTTATATATATATATATATATATATATATATATATATATATATATATATATATATATATATATATATATATATATATATATATATATATATATATATATATATATATATGTTTATTTTATTATTAATTTACTGTTGCTATAATCACTATTTGCTGCTTGATGCTGATTTTATAACAGCAATTCGCTTTATTGTCCCTGGCCTCAAAACTATTGCTTCTAAGTTAGAAAACAGGGAAGATTTGATTTAAAGGTAAAGACAAATGATATAAAATAAAGTAATGTTCTAACTATCTACGAAGTAAAATCAATAAAACAATATTATCAAATACAATGATATTGTGAGTTATGAAAAAGTAATGACAAAGATTGAACTGGTAAAATCACTACTTGATGTGATTTTTCCACCATAGTACTGACTCTTAGCTTCAGGTCTTGACCAAGAATTCCTCCTGAGCCATTGCAGCCTATTGCCAGTCCTTCCAAGGATAAATCGTATATTGAATAATAATGTATTTATGGAAAAGGTAGATACACTAATGTCTCAAAATGTCCTCTTCTGGCTATTGCACGTGCCTTCAATTGCTTTGAGAAATCTTCGACAATGGCCGATAGTTTCTCCATAGATATGGCATCCCAGGTTTTGGTTGAACTGGCTTCTAAATGATCTATTAATGTGTGTGGCTTAATTCAGGCTCTGGGCACAAGAATGGACCAGACAAAGTAATCCATTGATTCAGGTAGGCCATACATCTTGGTCAAATATCTTGGGAAAAGCCTGTTACAACCTGCTTTTAGCTCCATGTGATAGTGCCTAATCTGGTTGAAACGGCCATCAGAAGACCTTTTGACCATACTGGTCACTAAAAGAGCCCCTGCTGAATCCGAGTAAATTCCTCCGGAAAAGTGGCCATATTCAAATCTTTTCCAAAACCTGGCTTGCGACAAATCAAACTTCGCGATTTTGCAAAAATAAGTCTTTAGAGGACATTCTGAGGGTGCCTGACCATACTGGTCACTCACGGTCACCGTAAAGCCTTCCGAAAAAGTGGCCATATTCAAATAGTAGCCAAAACCTCGGCTTGCGACACATCAAAATTAGCATGATTTTTTAAAAATAGGTCATGAAAAAAGACATTTTGAGAAATGTCAGACCATACTGACCACTTACGGAGGCCCTGCGGAATCCGGGAGTTCCTGCGGAAAGGTGGCCATATTCAAATATTTTCCAAAACCCCGGCTTGCGACACATCAAACTTCTTGATTTTGCAAAAATGGGTCAGTGAAAAAGACGTTTTGAGGAGTCTCTGACCATACTCGGCAACTTTGAGAGACCCTTGGCGGGATCCGAGTTCCTTCGAAAAGCTTCCATATTCAAATCTTTTCCAAAACCTGACTTACGACATTTCAAACTGCATGACTTTTGCCAAACACCGAGTCTTCAGAGGACATTCTTAGGGCGTCTGACCATACCAACCGCTTGGAGTGATCTTGGCGGGATCCGAAGTTCCTCCGGAAAAGTGTCCAAATTGGCAAACTGTTTCCAAAATCCTGGACTTGCGACACGCATAAAAATTTTACGATTTTTGCACAACTTTGTCTACGGAGCACATTCTTTGAATATCTTACCATACACTGATGAGGCAAAATAAAGTGCCCACCTCATCGTTTTTTCAATTTCTCTCATTTACTTGGTTCAAATTAAAGTAAACACACTGTTTATTTTTTATTATCTTATTTTTTATATTCTTTAAGTTTCACTTATGGAATACTGCAAAAAAAGGAGTTTTACTTAAAGAAAAAAAATCAATTTGCGTTGAAAAAAAACACAATGACAAAATAAAAGTGCCCACTTCATTTAAGCTACAGAAAACATAAATTAAAGTAGAAATAAAAGCATTTCAATAATTGATGTGTCCTCTTGGCTTTCTCTCGTGGATCTCCTGCAGGCGCTTCGACATGCTCGACCAGGTTCTTTAGGTGCTGTGGATCTAGCTCTTCCCAGGCGCGCTCCAGGGCTTCAAAATAGTTATTTTTATTGGTAACACCAGTTTTGTCAACCCTGGCATCGAGAATCGCCCACAAATTCTCGATGGGATTGAGGTCCGGCTTTGTGGAAGCCATTCCAGCGGTTTGATCCGACAAGACCGGAAGACAGACTTGGTCTTCTTGGCAGTATGCTTCGGGTCGTTGTCCTGCTGGAATACGAACTTCTCTTCAAGGCCCGTCTGGATCAGCGAAACCTCCAGATTTTCTCGCAGGATGTTGATGTAAGAATCTGCCGTCATTATCCGTCGATTTTCACAATGCTTCCACTCCACCCCCCGAAAAACACTCCCAGACCATCACATTCCTCCTCCATGCTTCATCGTGCCTTGATGTGGCGCTCCTGAAGCTCCTCTCCCGATCTGCACCAAACACGAACCTGCCGCTTTCGGTTAAACAGCTCGAATTTTGATTCGTCCGTCCAGAGAACCGTTTTCCAGAACTCTAGGGGCTTATCAGCATGCTCCTTAGCAAACTTAAGCCGTTTGGCTTTGTTTGCCTTGCTGATAAATGGGCGCTTCCGGGCAAGTTTGCTATTCAACCCCTGTGCTACGAGACGGCGACGAACAGTTCCGACCGGAAACTGATAACTGAAGGGTTTCCGGATCTCGCGGACAGTTACCTTCGGGTTCTTCTTGACTTCGCGCATGATCTTGGTGTCCGTTCTCGCATCCGTTTTCCGCTTCCTGCTGATTCCCACCCGCAGTTCAAACGTTTTAAGCCTCCAGAAGAATTTTGCCAACCGCTGCCTTACTGATACTGTACTTCTTAGCGACAGCCCGGTGCGATTCACCGTTTTGCACATCACGAAACGACCAATTTTTGGATACACAAGGGAATTGCTTTCAGAAAGCACTGCGTTATCCATTTTTTCAAATTGAATCAAATACGATCACGTATACAAATGCACCAGGTTGAGCCGTTTGCTTCAAAACATGCCAAAATATCAAAACATAAACAATCGAGGGTCTTCCAGTGGAAACTTATCGAAAACATATCGGAGCTATTGAAGTGGGCACTTTATTTGTCAATGGTTTTTTTCAACCCAAATTGATTTTAAAGAAAAACCTCTTTTTTTCAGTATTCCATAAGTGAAACTCTAAAAGAATATAAAAAATAAAATAAAAGATAAAATCACACTGTGTTTACTTTAATTTGAACCAAGTAAAATGAGAAATTGAAAACGAAGAAACCAGGGAAATCTTTATCGCACTGCTCATGCTTGTAGGATATATTGAACAAAGCAGACCTCTGCCCACTGAAATCCGTCCGTCCTCTTGTGGAAAAAGATTTGAATATGGCCTCTTTTTCCGAAGCTGAACTTAGATCCCGCATGAGCTCTAAAAGGCCAGGAGAAGTTAGGAATTCTCAGATACCCTCAGAATGTCCACGTAAACAAAGTTTTGCAAAATCAAGAAGTTTATTAAGCCGCAAGTTGAAAGCCCGGTAACGATTTGAATATGGCTCTTTCCGGAGGAACTCGGATCCCGCAAGAGCTTTTAGTGACCAGTATGGTCAGACACTATTTATTTTGCTAAATCCTGACGTTTGACATGTCGTAGCCAGTTTTGGAAAAGATTTGAATAGGGCCACTTTTCCGGAGGAACCTTTGACTTTTAGTGGCCAGTATGCCATAAATCCTCAAAGGTCTCTTGATGACCTAGTTTTACCAATCATATGAATTTTGGTATGCCGCATGCCATGTCCACGTTCCCTCAGTACTCCCACCTTGGAATTCGGAAATCATGGAAGTTTTAGGAATATTCAATGTAGATCCATAAACAAGGATAATTTTGTGATCTATTGCAAAACCGCAATATCCCTATATATGTACCATGCATTCTTATATATCCTCAATTGGTGCATATGGAGACGTTCCTTTACATAAATTTGTAGTTTGTGGTACGAAAGTACAGTACATTTAGTGAATTTACTTTGAAATATTAGCATTTTAAGACATAACTTTATATTTGCATCAATTTTAATAGTTGAATATTATAAACAATAGTTTGAATATTGAAATCAACGCGAAAATACGACGATCGATTGGTGCGAAAATTTGGAAAATCGACCGTGATGGCGACTTAGTAGTTAACATTTAAAACCTGATCACATTTCGTGACGCTACAAATTTTCGTATTTCGAATGTAGCCCTACGTAAAAAAAATAAATTAAACATAA